>CAUYSK010103133.1:0-92275 GCA_963575035.1 Avahi laniger
GCAACCTCAAACTCCTGGGTTTAAGCGATCCTCCTGCCTCAGCCTCCCGAGTAGCTGGGACTACAGGCATGCGCCACCATGCCCGGCTAATTTTTTCTATATATTTTTAGTTGTCCAATTAATTTCTTTCTAATTTTAGTAGAGATGGGATCTCGCTCTTGCTCAGGCTGGTTTCGAACTCTTGAGCTCAAACAATCCGCCCGTCTTGGCCTCCCAGAAAGCTAGGATTACAGACGTGAGCCACCGCGCCCGGCCTCAGATGGGTTTTAATAAAAACTTGCTTCTCTCTTCTGTACTAGCCAGCCTATCGGAGTGAAGTGGCAATATATAACTTTCATTTACATAGTGGCAATATAAAAGTTACATAGTTACATTTTGATACAAAATCTGTTCTTGCTTTGGGAATTACCATAAGTATGTTTTCTTCAGCGCATGAAATATTCAGCTAATTCCCCACATTTTATTCTTAATTAAGGTATTTTATCCACTTCCCTGTGCTCTGACCCAGGTTCTTGTCTGAGTTCTATACCTTGTTAGTGTCCTTGAGTTCATATTGTGTCTGTAGTTTTCCCCTCCCCTTCATGTTCTCCCAAATATCAGATGAGAGTGGGGCATCTCTTCCTTCTTAATACTTTCTTCCTCCTCCCATTTGCTAAACAAACCTTGTCCTTCGACATAGCTGAAATGAAGTGAGGGTTTGCAGTTCAGAGATATGAATGACTGTGTACGTGTATTTTCTGGTTTTTCCTCAGAAATCATACCTTCTCTCCTGCAGCATTGTTTTTCCCTTTTAAAGCTTACAGAAGGGCCTCGGAGGGTTGCTTTAGAGATGGGGGTATGATTCCAAAGCAGAACAAGCCAGCTGGATGGTTAAGTTACAAAGCCTGTAGAGGTGGGATAAAGGACTGGCAAAGTAGATGGGCCAGAAAGAAAGGAACTGTGTGGTTAAGGTTTTAAAAACGTCAAAAAAACAGCTGCTTCCACTCAGATAGTTTTTCAATGTTTGCCTTCTCCCAACCTCGCCAAAATCTGGTTCTTGGAACACCATGAGTATATTCTGCTTTCTAAAATAGGTTTTCTTAACATCAGCACGATTGACATTTTGGACCAGATTATTCTTTGTTGTTGGGAAATGTCCTATGCAATGTGAGATATTTAGCAGCATCCCTGGCCTCTACCCACTAGAAGCTGGTTGCACTCCCCCAGTCATGACAACAAAAATGTCTCCAGAGATTGCCAGATGGCCACTGGGAACAAAATCTATACCCAGTTGTGAACCACTGCTCTAGAAGGCGGCTATTTTAATGTCCTGGCTGACAGCTTATATAAACATTACATCAAATATGTGTTGTTTCTTCACGGAATGACTTCTGGAAATAAAAGACCTTTGTGTGAAAGTTGGCTCTTCTGGTGGTAGAACCTTAATGGATCCTGTGACTTAGGTTTGTTGTATACTTAAGAGTTAAGGTCACCGATCCCTCTGTGCCACATATGTCTACAACTTTACACAGACGGATATCTCCAGGAGTACATCTCAGCTGTCAGAGTGCGTGCATGTTATACTTCTTCTGGCACCATCCCTTCAAAATTATATTCAATGATGATTTAGCCAGATTATGGTATTTAAGGGGTTGGGAAGTGAAAGAACTGAGGGCTTTACCCTGTAACTTTTTATAATACTCCCTCTGGTCCTATCTGGATAGTAACACATTGGTTTTATTCAGCTTAAGTTCATGTGGTATCTGAAGATCATTTCAGTCATTGGGGACACTTAACAACCAAAGCTTAGAATAGCCAGGTGCTGTGTTTTATGCGAATCACCATACATTTCAAGCCAGATATTCCAGAAGCAAGTAAGTGATTATGAACTCTGTAAAAATAGTTCAATTCCTTGTTCTTCTGGAGTCATCTAAAAGAAGAAAAAAGAAAAAAAATTGTTCAATTCTTGTGGCTGTTCAGCTCTGAAGATTGAAGTCATGTATAACTTGCTACTGTGTAACCCTATACCCAGGGGCAGGTTTTCATTATTAATACAGATTTCCAACACAATTATAGACTCTTTCTCTCTTGCCCATATGCTGCCCTAATAATCCAGTTGATGGAAGTGGAAAGTTGAATGATATTAGACTAGCCAAAATTGTTTAGCAATAGCATCAGGTTCCATACTTAACACTATTATTTTAAGCTTTAAAGCCTTATGTTGTTTCACAAAAGGATTTAAGGTGGATGTGTTGAGGTTTTAAACAAAATGGTAAGAGATCATCGACAGCAAGTGTCTGAACAATAGGCAGTCTGGTGTTTGAGGTTAATTTGTAGCACAGCTTCATTCAACTTGAATTCTTTGGCAGTCAAAAGGACAGATGTTTGGTCATGATTTTAGAATGGTAGATCTCTTTAGTATGTTAAGATTCTTTGAATGATACTGTTTTTGAATGAATCAGTATCAGTAATTATTCAGTTCATAAGAGCCAATTAAAGCAAGGAATCATAAAACAGGTGGTACTTTTTTCTTGAACTTTTGGCCTCAGGCGATCTTCCCACCTCAGCCTCCCCAAGTAGCTGGGCTTGCAGTCACAAGCAATGGTACCTGCCTAAAGGTACTTTTTTCTATCAATTATTTGATACAGTGCTCAAGACTTTTGTTTGAGTATATTTATGCTGACTATAGTTCCTATTGTTTGGTATACTCTATACTCTGTCACGGTGTGGTCTGCAGAACTGAAACTGTTAATTGAAGAGTTAAGAGCTTAGAAACTTGTAAAGCAAGTGAGAAATCCTAATGTTTTATGTTCCTCTTTCCTATCTTTTGACGTTTTTCCTTTTCATACCTAATACAACAACTTTTTTTCCCTCTAAGTCTTTCTAAAGCATTCGACTTGGTTTTGCATCCTTATTTACATAATAATTAAGTTCATTAGTAGATTAGTGACTAGTACTGGCACTAACAGGTTTAGGAACAAGCAACCGAGTACAGTAAACAACTCAAGTTAAAAGAATGGGAGTACCAGTACATGAGTATTTTACTAACTGCTAACATATTTAGCATGTTTTTGGCAGCATCCCAGCCTGTCCACAGAAATGAACATGGCTGCTGTATTGCAAAGCTCCATGTGCAGTATTCACACAAAATTTAATATAAATAATGCTGCCTGGAGTTATTTTATTAATATATAGTAGGGAATGGAGACTCTTGGTTAATTGAGCTTAGTCTGAACAAGTGAAGAGCTTCTCTGTGAAAAGGTAGGGCTTGATTGAAAAGAGATTGTAGCCTAAAAGGGTTAAATAAAATTTGCGATAGCAGATTTATCATGTAATGTTAATTTTTTTATGTTGCTGAAATAGGTGGACAGCCTCACAAAAGGAGAAAGACCTCTGATGGAAATGAAACTGAAGACCATTTGGAATCTTTAATATGCAAAGTAGGAGAAAAGGTATGCAGTGCATTAGGCACAGATTATGATTAGTTTAGGGTTGTGGTTGACTGGGTTTTGAGTAATTTTTGCAGCTAAAAACTTGATGATCTAAGTTTTAGGCAAAGCTTGTGTTACCATGCATTTGTATCCCAGAGTGAATGCATGTTGAAACCCCTGGGAGGCAGATAATTGACAGTTTTTAGTAATTAGTAATTTTCATAGAAGATGAGCCTTAGAAGGGACCTAGGGAATAGTCCTCTCAATTTATGAATGAATTAAAGCAGACCTGGATACTGGAGGTAATTTGCCCAGAGTCAGACATTGAATTAGTTAAGAGAGATGGAATAGAACCCATGGTGTCCTCCTATTTTTAATATTCTGTTATCTTAGACTGCTTACTTTTTGAATTCCATTCATTGTCTTTTCATGGATTTCTAAAGAAAATCCATGAAATCCAATTCAGCTATCTGAATTGATTTGTGAGCTACCTGAATTGATTTGTGTTAAACCTGTCATAGCTCCTTATACATATGTAAGGCTTCAACTTCTTTATGATTGTCTAGAAAATTTTATTTAGTTCACTAATTGCTGAGTACTTGACAGATATTTAATTTGATGTCCTCAACAGAGTGCCTGCTCTTTGGAGAGCAATCTAGAAGGCTTGGCTGGTGTTTTAGAAGCCGATCTTCCTAACTACAAGAGCAAGATCTTACGGCTTCTTTGTACAGTGTATGTATGCAAAAGATTTATGAATCCAGGTGATAATGTATTATCTACTCTTAAACGCTTTGGGAAATGTTCAAAAGATGTGTTCCATATGTCATTGCCTTTCCTTCTATCGGGGAGTCTATACAAATGAAATGAGCTTTGGCCCTTTGGTAAACTCTTTTTCTTGGGGATAAATAGGACTAAAATTGAACATTTTACTTACATTGTTTGTTAGAACCTTAGAATCATTTGAGTTGACTTTTTAAATGAGGAAGTAGACACTTTCTTTTTCAGAGATTTTTTTCCTTAAAGCATGTACATTAAAATGTATAAAGTAAGAGTTCAGCTTACATTTTTAAAGTGGTAGTAAGTACCAAACAAATTTGAAAACTGGTAACTCAAGTAATAGCTCTTCTTGGAAGACTGAAGATACTTTCGAAGCTGTTTAATAGGCATACTCTTGCAGTTAAGTGAGCTAGAACAGGGAACAGCATTTAATTTGTGAGGGAATTAAAGTGGGAAAGTGTCTCAGGAAATCATGAAACAACCTCTCCTAGTGGTGGAAATAGCAATCTAGACTTTGTTGTTTCTCACATAGACATGGATCACTCTGAATTGTTTGCCTTGCAAACTTATGGATAAACAGGGGTCTTTGTAGTTTCCATGAAATTAAATCTGTGAAGTATTTTTAAATTATGAAGGTGACTTTTAAGTTATTTTAGTGATTTTAAAATAATTTTTAATGCTTGCAGCTTATTTTTGAAATTTAACAATGTATGCACAAATAAACTATCAGTAGACTTAATTTGAACCTCTCATAGTTAAAGTACAGTTAGTTTGCTGTATAATTTTTTAAAGGAATCCAAATAATATTTTGGAAGACAGATCTTTAGACTAAGAAACTACCAAGAAAAATAATTTTGCTATAGTTATCATCTGTAAGATACCTTCTGTTTTGAAACGATTTATTATAAGAGAATGGAGTGGCATTTATACTTAAACTTTGTTAAAAGCCATGTTTGTTTGTTTAAGGCTGCACTAGTATTGCTTGACAGTGTTCTCTTCTAATTTTTGGTTTTAAGAGGGCTTCAGGGAACATGGTTACTATCAACACAAGTGGTTTTTTGAACACCTAAATTATCCTTAATATTCTGCTAGGTACCTTAGGAAAACATTAAAAGAAAAGAGAATCCCTTCCCCACTTACTATGAATTCTTACTTGCTTTTCTTTTTGAGCTAATTTCTAAAGGCTGCCTTAATTAGGAAGCACCATTTTCTTTTTCTAAAGGTTTCTTATTGTAATCTTCCCTACTTTTCAAGTAACTTTAATGAAATCAATATCCTTGGAGTAAGCAACTGTGATGTAAACAAAGCTTAATTATGTCAGAGTACCATGTTAAAAATTGAATTATTTAACTGGTAGGAACTGTGTTGAAACTGGTTTTAATTCTGCATCTTTTCTAAGCAACTAGAATAGCGTTTCTCAAAGTAGAATTCTGATTCTATGACATTTGGTTAGCTAAGTTTAGAAACTCTGAATATGTCTCCCGGCCACCCGCCTTAATGATTCTACATTAAAGAAGCTTTTCACCTAGCATTTCTGAGATGTTTTACCATGGAAACCATTTTCTATGGAACTGCTATTTAGTTCCACTAAAGAAAGATACTTGAAGAAAAACTGGTCTAGCATTAGTTATATTTATTTCAGTGTGATAACTTCACAATTAAATTTTCTTAAAAAGATTTTAAAAAAGAAACTTTTCTTAACTCTTGAATTCACTAATTAAAATTAAAATGAAAAATAATGGGGGCCACCGTCCACAGCCCTTCTTACTGACAGTGCCTTTGCCGAAGTAGATTTAAAGACATGGCTAAAAGTAATCCTGTTCCAGAGTTAATGGAATGATAAACATTTTATGTAAAATTCAGCAACTTAACATAATGCCATTGTTTTGGGATTTTCTTGTACTGGATTCTCAAATCAGTGCACGTCTGTTACCTGAGAAGTTGACAATTTATACAACATTAGTTGGACTACTGAATGCCAGGAATTACAACTTTGGTGGAGAATTTGTAGAAGCTATGATTCGTCAACTTAAAGAATCATTGAAAGCAAACAGTTACAATGAAGCTGTATATTTGGTAAGTTTGTTTTTTGTTTGTTTAGGGTTCTTTTTGTTATATTATGATTTAGCATTGGGTTGGAGGGAAGATGAGCTGTAACCAGATAATTTAAAGACTCTTTCCTGAAGCATTCTCATTCAGTCTCATAGCTTCATAAACCACCTTTATTTTGATGATGCTGCCAAATCTGTAACTGTATCTCCAACTTCAGCCTTTCCCCTGAGTGCCAGACCTATTACAAATACTACCTGCGTAGCCCTAAGATATCTTACTTGGAAGTTTCTAAATTAATTCATTATTCATACTTCCTTTCCTTCTGTCCTCTCCCCGGGGTCTACTGTATACTGGGTAACCCATTTAGAAACCTGAACATTAATTTTTATCTTTCCTTTGCCCCCTTATACCATAAGCTTCCCCAGGCCCTGTCATTCTACCTCCTAAATTTTTCTCAAATATGTCCCTTCTGTCTCCAGGGCTTCTAGCATAGTTCATGCCTTCTTTCTCATGTCCTTAACAGCCTCTAAACTGATCCTTTTCCATCTAGATTCTCTGCCTTTTAGTTTATGATCTACAGTGGTACCAAAGTGGTCTTTCTGTAACTAGGCTCTGCTCATGTTGGTTACTGGTTAAAAACCTTAGTTCCTTCTCATTGTCTATGATGGTCTTAAAAGTCTGATGCACAAGATGATTCCTTGGATTGCAGGAAGTGAATATTAAAACTCTTAAATGGAAATGAAATTAAGTGTTACTAATACTTAATACATAAATTGATAGTGTAAGCCAGTGTATTTCATAAATAAATATACATGTGTTGGAGATATGTGATCAAATTCTTTTTTACTGTGTATTCAAAAATATTTGGACACCCATCGGGCTGTAGAATTAAAGTTCAGACTTTAGTCTGACCCTTTATGGTTGCCCATCTGTTTCTCTATCCTTGCCTTCCATACACCCTCCAGCTGTATCAAAATTCTTTCCCTAACTACATTTCGTTTTCAAACCTCTCTGCCTAGAATGCCCTCCTTGCTCATGACTTATGGATTACTTTGCTCATTCTTTATGACCTAACCCAAGTGTTACCTCCTTTATGATACTTTCCCCTGCACCCTTTGTCACTGATCCTAGAGAACTTTATTTACCTTTTAGTATAGAAGTCATCCCTTTGTGTTGAGATTATGCTTGTCACACTAGACTATGAGTCCCCTATGGCAGTGACTTTAATAGTTCTTAGCAGTGACACCAAATAACTATCTGTTCCATAATTTCCATTTCTATAGTTCATTGAAAATTATTCATAGCCAAATGGAAAAGGAGATTATAGGTTCAAAGAACTAGAGTATTTTAGCGTCTGGGTTCTTAATATAGTATAACATGGAAACCTATAAACTCACAGATTCCTGTAACACAGTCTGTCACAACTCCTCAACTCTGCCGTTGTAGCACAAAAGCAGGCATAGAAAATATGTAACTCAATGAGCATGGCTGTTCCAATAAAAGTTTACTTAAGGACACTGAAATTGGTATGTCATATAATTTGTATGTGTCATAAAATACTCTTTTGATTTTTTGTTTTTGGTAAGCATTTAAAAATCTAAAAACTGTTCTTAGTTCATAGGCTATGCAAAAAATAGGAAGTGGGCTAGTACTTTTTCAGACCCATAGTTTAGACCATACAAGATTGCCTATTTTTTAATTATTATGAAGAACATTTAGATTTAATAGCAGAAATTGTTTGCCCCTACAGGTCCGTTTTTTATCTGATCTTGTGAATTGTCATGTGATCGCTGCCCCATCAATGGTAGCTATGTTTGAAAATTTTGTAAGTGTAACTCAGGAAGAAGATGTACCCCAGGTAAGAGAACCCGTTATGCTGAATCTTCTCCCTATAGAACCAGGTAATTTTTTACTGGTAACCCTTTACCAATAAACAAAAGATAATAGCAGGTAATCATACTGTAACTTCTTAATATCTAAAAGTTAACTGGCATACTGGTGAGTTCTCATGACATATGCATGTTAATTCAAATGATTCTGTCTAGTAAGACTAGAATTAATATATCTGGAAATGCTCTGAATGAGCCAAATATCTTACTTAAACCCTATAGCTTCCATAGGATTTCATTCAAGAATAAAATATGAAAAATTAACTGGCACATATTTTAAACTTACCTTTTTAAAAATCCTTTAGGTGCGACGGGATTGGTATGTGTATGCATTTCTGTCATCTTTGCCCTGGGTTGGAAAGGAGTTGTACGAAAAGAAAGATGCAGAGATGGACCGCATCTTTGCCAACACTGAAAGCTATCTTAAGTAAGGGCATAGCTCATAGTACTCTTTGTTGTTTAGATAAAGGATATCTTACTGACTTAATGTGTTATACATTTAACTGTTAGTGATACTATGTGAGTTTCTCAAAAATAAGCTGTAGAGTTCCTGAAGGTGTTCTCTAGTTACTCTCATTCTCCTGTTGTTGTAACTTACCGAAACTTCAAAGTAATCAAATATGTGTGCTTACTTTGCCCATGCAAGGGAGTTGGTAACAAAGCTTCTTTTAAAACACCCTAGTGCGATACAGTATTTCTTCAAGTATTTGTATGATTAAGAATTACCTGTGGTACTTAAAATGCTCAGATCCCAACCTCTAGACCTAGTGAATCACACTATTCGGGAGGAAGAGTTGGACATCTATATTATTAATATATTCCACAAGTGGAGAACTGTTGCCCTAGCACATACAATATATTTACTTCATGTAAGTGAATCCTACCAAGCTCTTGAAACAGTGGTCCTTTGACCTTTAACCTAGCTTATACTTCTTAAGTACTATGACACATTTCAATTAAAATGGTCCCATATCTTCCCATTATCCGTGTCCCAAGCCAGTGTAAAAGCTTGGTTTATCTTGTTAGACAGTTAATAGTAATAATAGACCTTGTTAGTAAACTTATGCTTGATTACCCAGCGGCATGGTAATGATTATGTGTGCCTTAAATTTTTGCAGATTGGTTTTTCTGTAAGTTTCATTTTTTATTAATAGGTACTTCTTTGGATAACTGTTAATATCTACTTAGTTTATAAATAAAGCTAGAAGAAGTCTAACAATCTTATACATGTATATATATATACATATCCCTCCTCTTTTTATACAAATGATAGTCCAGTGTACCCACTGTTCTTCATTTGCTTTTTTTCTTACTGTGACTTGAATTTATTGCATAAAAGTATATAGCTGTGCCTCATTGTTTTTAATGGTTATATGGTATTCCACATTTTAATGTACCATGATTTCTTTAACTGGTCCCCTGTTGGTGGACATTCAGATTATTTCTAGTCCTCTGCTGTTATAAATAATGTTTCAGTGATTATCTTTGTTTGTATGTCTTTGTGTATGTGTGCAGTTACATTTATGGGGAATGTGAATTCTTAGAAATGGCATTTCTGGGTTGAAGGTTCTGAACGATTTTAATTTTGATAGATTTAGTCAAATTGCCTTCCAAAAAGATTATACCAATTAACCTCTCTGCCAGCAATGTTTGAGACTGAATCTTTACCTACACCTTGACGATGCAGAGTACATTATCAAAACAGTTGATATCTGCCAATCCAGTAGGTAAAAATTCTTTCATTGCTCTAATTTGCATTTTATTCATTATGAAAGTGACTGAGCATCCTTTTATGTTTTTAAAAGCCTAAATGTAGACTTTCATTTTTATCTTTAGAAGACGCCAAAAGACTCATGTGCCCATGTTACAGGTATGGACTGCTGATAAACCACATCCACAAGAAGAGGTAAATTGATTTCAGTCTCTTGTGATACACACAGTCAGCTCTTAAGTAGATTCTTATCTCTAACATATGCAAGCCATTCCACTGGTACAGCTTAGCTACATTTCCACATTTCATGTCAGGGATCTAACTCCTCATAGTCCTAGGCTTACACTGTATTTTCAATAAATCTTCAAATGTAATTGAAACATTCCTTTATTCTTTAGGATACCAGCTCTCACACAGTTGACATATTTTTTATTTAAATGTCTAATTTGAAAAATATAAAAGGAAACAGTTCCAAGCAGATAGATTTTATAAAATAAGTAATTAAAATAAACAATGTAGATAGGAGGAATAAGTTCTAGTGTTCTGTACCACGCTGTAAGATGACTATAGTTAACAAAACTACATTGTTTCAGCCAGGCGCGGTGGCTTACGCCTATAATCCCAGCATTTGGGGAGGCTGAAGTTAGAGGATCACTTGAGGCCAGGAGTTCAAGATCTGCCTGGGCAACATAGCAAGACCTCATCTCAAAAAAAAAAAAAAATATATATGTAGTTTCAAGTAGCTAAAAGAAGGATATTGAATATTCCCAACACAAAGAAATGATAAATGTGTGAGATGATGGATTCAAACATCACTATGTACCCCATAAATATGTAAAATTACTATTTGTCAATTAAAAAAAGACATGATCAAATAAATAAAAACAAAAACAACTTAGCACCCTTCTTTTGTACGATTTTTAATTGTGCATTAGCTTACTTTTGTATCCTGTATTTTAGAAGGCAGTGAGTATTTTGTCTGGTCAAAATGTTAATTTATTAATTCTTAAAAATTAATCTGTCTTTAGTATTTAGATTGCCTGTGGGCCCAGATTCAGAAATTGAAAAAGGATCGCTGGCAGGAACGGCACATCCTAAGACCTTATCTTGCCTTTGACAGCATCCTATGCGAAGCACTACAGCACAATCTGCCTCCTTTTACACCACCTCCTCACACTGAAGATTCGGTATACCCGATGCCAAGGGTCATCTTCAGAATGTTTGATTACACAGATGATCCCGAGGTATGTGACCAACCGAAAGTTCCTAAATAGGGTCTGTGTTGCATCATACTTGTGGTTTAATCTTGCTTGAAGTATGCCTGTGATACATTTTAATTTTGAGTGCTTTATCTAAGAAGGCCAATGGCAATGAAGTTAACTTTTTAATTCAGTGAATGATGTCCCTCATTATGCAATAAATTATATTTAGCATGTGTAAATAGATTAGAGAGACATGCACAATGTGCAGGTTAAGGGTGTAGGTTTGAGGAACAGATTGGTTTGTGTTTTAATCCTGGCTTAGCCACATACTAACTGTGATTTTGGGTGAGTTATTTACCTCTCTGAGCCTTAGTTTCCTAAAGGAATAATAATAGTATGTCTCATAATCTTATTATGAGGATTAAATTATAATACATGTGAACTGCTTAGAACAGTGTCTGACACGTTGAATGCCTAATAATTTTAGCTATTGTTCTTAATAAGGTTATTTTTCAAGAAAAATACCTAGTTTTAGAAATTATCCATCTCTCTTTAGGCAACACAGCTTAAGTTATTCATATTGTGTTATTAGTTAAAAACAAATATTAAAAAATACTTTAAACTTCAAAGATTAGTATAAGCTGGCTTTATCATTTTTAAATATATGTTTTTATTATGAAGTCAAGTTACTACCAGCCTTTATACTTTAACAATTAAGAAAATGTATAATTTTGATATTACTAGGCATAAAAATTAATATTATAAATACACATTAATTATTTTATATCTCTGTACTTATATGATTATCTTGCATCCAGGCAGCATGCACAGTGATTACTAGATTGCTTCTGAATAGAAATTTCCCTGGCTAAAGTACAATACCTTTTGCTTAGTATATCCCCGTCACCATGGAGCAGGGTTTCTTATCCTCTTAGCACAAGTGACATTTTGGGGTGGATAATTTTTCATTGCAGGGGTCTGTCCTATGTATTGTGAGATGCTTAGCAGCATCCCTAGCCTCTACCCTCTAGATTCCAGTAGTGCTCCCCCTGCCTCAGTTGTGATAACCAGAAATGTCTCCAGAGATTGCCAAATGTCCCCTCTGGGGCAAAATTGCTCCCAGTTAAGAACTCCTGGCTTAAGAACCAGTATTACCACCTGAAGTCAAATTTGAGTTTCTTTCTCCTATCTTTTCTGTCCTATGATAAAGTATTTATGACCAGTGGGAATTTAGTATGGTTTAGCCATATACTAACTGTGTTATCTATTTCAGAGTAAAAAGTTATGATAATCAGTTACATATGCAAAATTATCAACTTACTGCCCACTTTTCTATATTTCATATATAATAAAATGCTTTTAGTCAAAATGATATAATGGTCTACACAGGTATATCTAACTAAAAATCTGGTTTACATTTAAGACTGGAAAAGTCTTTGTGATTAAGTATTCATTTATACAAGGGAAACTAGAATGAGACCTCAAAATTTGTTCCTTCAGTACTGTTTATATTTAATTGGTGTTGCTTCTGTAATGTGCCTATCCATCCTTTGCCAGAGAGTATAAATGTATAAGATACTTGTTACCCTCAAAATGAGATGGATTTGGTTTTTTCCTTTGTTCTGGCCTTTACAAAAAATGTTTTAAAAAATGTAGAAATTATAAAGATTAAAGTAAAATCATCCCAAAGTCATTAAGTGTCTAATGTATGTTCTTTGAAAATATTTGCTATGAATTAGTTAAGAAAAAATTAATATCATACAGGTAATATTTCTTAACCTTTTCTTAATGTTTATGGATATCTTTCAGTGCATACATGATTTTTTAGATCTATATGGTATTCGAATTGAATTTTTTCTCCATGTTTATTAATGGAAGTAATCCATTCTCATGGTTTAGAAAATAAGCCATATAAGGCTTGTAATACACAAAAATTACTTAGTTTGTTTCATGTAAGAGATGGTATGTAAAGTGGGAAATGGTAGCATGGCATCAGATGTAGTAGAAGAAACGCTACAGCTGATACTCGGATTTTATTGTAGGCAAGTGAACACAACAATGAAATTTGCTGCAGTACAGAAGTTTTAACAGTTCGGAACTTTTATCCCCTAACTTCTACCACCTAATAATAGTGCCTGGAACATAAAAGTCTCTGAAATATTTGTTGAATAAATGAAAGAAATCTGTTTTCTAGGTCCGTATTTATATATATTTGGTTTTCTTTCCAGGGTCCTGTTATGCCAGGAAGTCATTCAGTGGAAAGATTTGTAATAGAAGAGAATCTTCACTGCATCATTAAGTCCCACTGGAAGGAAAGGAAGACTTGGTAAGATTCTTTTTATGGTCCTTTTAGAGGAGAGAAAAAGCAATTTTGGTGAGTCAGTAAGACCAAAATATATGGTCAGAGTATAAGAAAATCTTTCTATCCTCCTGTTTCCCTGTCTTACTAAAACCAATACCTAGAAGCACTTACTTTACTTTCTTGAGGCTTCTTACCCTCAAATAGTACTTTTCTGGGTGCTTTATAGTAATGTGTGTATAAGGCTGGGATTTTTATGTGGGTATCTGGCATATGTTCTGGAGAACTTGAATGGCAAGCTATTTTGGTTTGGATGTATGGGAATAAATGAATACTAATGGTTTTGCTCCATTACTAACAATTTAGATACCTAAGCTTTGGAAGAGTTTAATAAAATTTTCTTAGACCTTGGAAGGTTTGGGCTTATATTTTAAGGTGGAAAAAATATGGTAGTATTTTGTGAGTGCTTTCCCCTATTAAAACTTCTTAAGTTAGTAGGTCTGAATATGCTTCCTTAGAATTATTATTTAGACACCTTTTGATCTTTCAAGAAATCTTGGATGCATTAGAGATTTTCCTTATGGTAGACAAAATAATTTGTGCCATCATTAAGTGAAATAACTGAAATCTAGAACATTTCAGAAAAGATTTTTCTTGTATCTAACATACTGCTTGTTTTATTTTTCATATCTTTGCATACTTATTAAACTTAAATTACACTTTTTATAGTGCCGCACAGCTAGTGAGCTATCCAGGGAAGAACAAGATCCCCTTGAACTACCACATAGTTGAGGTATGCATTCCATGTGAAGCTTGTGTCTAAGTTTCAGAATCTTTCTGTTGACTTTAAAGTATAATGTAGTCTTGGCTTAATTTTTTTTTTTCTTGCTACTTGTCAGGCACTGAAAATTAACAGAGGAGCGAGGAAATTGCTGTCAGTTTTGATGCTGTTAGCCATGTTAGTAAAGAGAAAAAAGGAATTTTGAATTGCCTATAAATTAGTTATTACGGTTATTAAGTATGAAATGTCCAATTTCCTTAAGGACTAAGTTTGACAACTGATATCTCTGATATTTCACTTTGACACTTCCTATTTTATGTTTGTTGTGAAGGTACATCCTCAGTCTTTCAAATGCACGTTTATCTTTCAAATTTCTTTTAGAGCAATTTTTGCAAAACCAAGGATAAATCAAAAATTTTTGTTATCTTCAAATATGAGTTGTGGAACCAATGCATCATAGAGAGCTGAAAATATCAACGAAGTATTTGGGAAGGATATAGCTAATGAACGCACAGTATGTCGATAGTTTGCGAAGTTCTATTCTGGTGATTTTAATCTTGAAAATGATCCACTTGGGCGACCTGAGACCAAGGTGGATAATGATTAGCTGAAAGCTGTAGTGGAAGCAAATCCATCTCAACTTACATGTGAATTAGCAGCAAGGTTTAATATTATCATTCCAACAATATTGGACCATTTGAAACAAATCAACAAGGTAAAGAAGTTGGACAGATGGATTCTGCATGAATTAAACGAGCATCAGAAGAGAAATTGTCTCGAAGCTTGCGTTTCTTTGCTGTCGTGACATAGGGCGAAACACTTCTACCCCATATTGTTACCTGTGATGAAAAATAGATTCTTTTTGACAATTACAAGCATTTGGCACAATGGGTGGATAAAAATGAAGTGCCGAAACATAGTCTAAAACCGAATATTCATCCAAAAAAGCTAATGGTGTCTGTTTGGTGGTCCAACGCTAGTATTATTCACTACAGCTTCATGAAACCTGGTCAGTTGTTTACAGCAGATGTCTACTGCAAACAATTGGATGAAATGATGAGGATGCTTGTGATTAAGCACCAAGACTGCTTGATAGAGACAGGTCAATCCTCTTGCAAGACAGCCCTCCACCACATGTCTCACAATGCTGCCCAAACTACGGAGGCTGGACTTGGAAACTCTCTGTCATCCGCTGTATTCGCCAGACCTTGCACCAACTGACTATCTTCTTCCAGGCTTTGGATCACTTCTTGCAAAGAAAAATATTCAATTCTCAATAAGCTGTGGAAAAACGCCTTTTGTGTTTTCATTGCCACTCGCTCTCCAGGCTTCTTTGCTGCTGGCATAAACAAGCTACCATTAAGATGGCAAAACTGTATCAATAGTTTAAGAGCACATACTTTGATTAATTGTACTGCTTCTTGTTTGAGATATGATAAACTAAACTTTTGATTTAAAATTGGACATTTCATATTTAATGACCTAATATTTAGTATGCATTTATTCATGGATAGTTATCATGAATAATGTAAGTTACCTCTAGCTCTATCAATACATTGTCCACTTAACAAATGTATAAGTGGCTTAAATACTTTAAAATATCATATTACTTTAGGCAGATAACATATCTTTAACTGTGTTTATTGGGCCTCTTACTACTAGCACACACCTGACTAGTATACTATTTCCTGTCACACAAAGTTGAGATGATTATTTATTCTTAGAGATCAAAAGAGCCAAGCAGTTTAGAAGTAGGAAGAATAGAAATGCTTTTGACCCCATATTAACTCATACAAAAGGATGATGTTAGTAAGTACAGTTGAATACCTTGTAGAGGTTTATGTCCCAAAAAAGGTGTTTTTACTTGGTCACGTGAGTCAAACTGTTAACTGCATTATTCCTTTATGTTACAGTATTAATGAAGAGAGAGCATAGTTATGATGTATTATTTAAGATTCACATTTTATTCATATTGCACTTCTCTGCTTTTTCAAAATACTTTTTTAGAGTATTGTATATGTCTTATGTTTACAAAACTTGAGAGTGTGCTTAATGCTGTGAACTTGGCTCATTGGCATGTCAGTTGACATGCAAAATACAACTCATTTTTTTTTTTTTTTTTTTTAAGACAGAGTCTCACTCTGTTGCCCAGGCCAGAGTGCCATGGCGTCAGCCTAGCTCACATCAACCTCCAGCTCCTGGGCTCTAGCTATCCTCCTGCCTCAGCCTCCCAAGTAGCTGGGACTACAGGCATGCACCACCATGCCTCACTTATTGTTATATATGTATATATATATATATATATATATTTTTTTTTTTTTTTTGGTTGTTTGGCTAATTTCTTTCTATTTTTAGTAGAGACGGGGTCTCGTTCTTGCTCAGGCTGGTCTCGAACTCCTGAGCTCAAACAATCCTCCCGCCTCAGCCTCCCAGAGTGCTAGGATTACAGGCGTGAGCTACCGTGCCCGGCCATAACTCATATTTTTAAATCTACAAAATGTGTAGAAATTCATCAGATTGAAGTATAGAAGTGTGAGAGGGTAAGAGTAAACACCAGGGCTTTAGATTTCTAGGTAGGTGGTCCACCAATCATACAGAGAGGGTGGAAAGCAGAAGTTTCTGAACAAGAGGCATGGCAAAGAAGTCTTGGACTGTCTAAAAGAGCTACCCATCTATTTCACATAGTGTGTTTTCATCCTTAGAATCTATTAAAATAGTAAGGATTCTTATTACTTACAGGGATGAAACTCTAACAGATTTGTTGAGCCCCTCAGAAAACTGCGCCTCTCTAAATCAACTTTTGATTTTTTAAAAGTTGGAATTGCACAGTTCTCTGAGAGCAGTTTGGGTCAAATAAGCATTGATCTTGTCTACTTTTATTTGAATGAGTTACAGAGAGAGGGAATTTTCATTATGGTATTCAATTTTAGATCTCTGTATTTGAAAGAACATAATTTTAAAGATTAAAAAGTAATTCTTTTTTCATTATGAATGCCATGCAGTTAGAGTTTAGGTTTAGAATGTTAAGGTCTTTCCTATGGTAGAAGTGCAAAGGTAGCAGTTGATTGAGTTCTGACTCCTGATTCTCTTGTAGGTGATCTTTGCAGAGCTGTTTCAACTGCCAGCACCCCCTCACATTGATGTGATGTATGCAACACTTCTCATTGAACTCTGCAAACTTCAGCCTGGCTCTCTACCCCAAGTTGTATCTTTTTTTTGTTTTGTTTTTAAATATACTCTTTTTGGCCTAGCTTTAAAAGATTATTAAATATTTGTGTTTGCGGGCTTAAATTCTGTAAGTTAAAAATACAGCTTTTTAAATGTGTGTGTGTCACATATGTGTACTTGTATATCTATAAATATATACGTATCTAAAAACAAATAGATATATACTTCACTATTTGAGTCAAGAAGTTCAAGAAAATACTATAAAAGAAAAGTTGGCATTTTCAATTTTTAAGGAAAGAAAAAAATTTTTAATTTTCCTGAACTAATATACAATCTCTCTTTCTTAGATCCCTAGGAGGTTAGATGTTCATTTGACTGGAGGACAAGGTCAAATAATCCTTCGTAAGCTTAATGTTCTACCGCTAATAAAAAAATAAATGGCTCTCCGTTCCAAGATTGAAAATAGTACTAATAACTTACAAGCTAAATTTTCTCAACTTCAGTTTTATTCCACGAAGTTTTAAGTTTTAGGGACAGTAGTTCTGATTTGCTTTGTTTCAATGGTGAAGTATAATATTTGAATAAGAGTGAGGGACTAAAATGCACATTATAAAATTAACACATAACCCTCCCACGTTATGAAATAGTATATACCACCATACCGTAAAATCTCCCCTCGAGTCTAAGGACTGCTAGATTCTTTGACACCTGAACAAGTTTGGGAGGCCTTGCATTGATTTAACATGTTTTTACGAATTAAAGATGCTATGTTTCCTTAATGCCTATGATTTAAAATAAAGTCTAGTGAAAGGATTTTCTCATCAATTTTGGGTTCTTAATTAATTTGCTTTGGGTTTTTTAAAACATGAAATTTTGTGGCCAGGCACAGTGGCTCATGCCTGTAACCTGTAATCCTTGCACTCTGGGAGGCTGAGGCAGAGGCGGGGAATGGATTACAAAGGAGTATGGGGAAGTTTTGGAGGTGATGAAAACATTGATTATGTTGACTTCATCAGTGTATAACAGGTTAAATTTAGTGCACGTCGTTGAACTTAAAAGGTATTAAAAAAAAACCTCAAGAATAGATCAATTATGTAAAAAGATGCTCAACATTGTTAGTCATTATAAAGACTTAACAGAAATGTTTTAATTTTTTCTGTTACACAATTTATTTTGGATGAGAGTGGAGAATAGTTTTCCTTATCCTCAAATTCACAGCTGGCACAGGCAACCGAAATGTTATACATGCGTTTGGACACAATGAATACTACATGCGTAGACAGGTACAGTAATTGCCTTATTTCTATACTAAGTGTCAGTAGCTTCTACTTCTTGTACTTTATAAAGGAATTTGATCAAGACATTTGCCGTTTTAAGAATTTCCATGTTGAGTTTACTTTCTTGCCTCCCCAGAATAAACTTTGTATATTAACAAGACTTATACTTATTGGAGTGTAATGTTACATTTTTGATGCCTATGCTGCAGTTTTAATTTCATTCATTGTTTATGTGTTTGGTACTTTGGTACAGTTTTACTTTTTCCCTCTGTAATTGCATATGTACACTTTTAAAATATGTTTTATGCTAACCCCTATGTAGAAGGGGAATCTAATGTGTATGTTTATTATATATAAATATTAACTATATATTTTTTGTTTATAATAAATAATGTATATTCTTTGTTTATAAGTAGTATCTGCTTCGAAACTCTAGCTTTTACATAGAAGTCTTTTCAGACCTACAGCTTCAAGACTCTTAATTTATATAAAAGATCATATTATAGGATTTTCACAGCTGTGGTAATTGCATGGTCACTATTTTCTTTTGGGTGAGGTCTGTGTGATCACCTTTATTAGATGGTATTCTTTCTTTCCTCTGTCAGTTTTCCAAATCAAATAAGGACAAGTATTGAACACTTCTGCAGTTTCTATGATCTTTCATGTCCATTGTTCAAATTCCATATTTGAAAATTATCATTAAGGGCTATCCTGTGTCATTGACCTTTTTACCTTGAGTAATTTTAGTGATTGAAGTTATAGATACATGAGGGACATGGTTTAAGAGAGTGTCTTCTCTGATTTTTTTCCCATTCTAGTTAATAAAATAGCAGTCGTGTTAGGCGTCTCCATTTTGCCATTCATTCAGCAAATATTTATTGGATTCTTATGAAGTCCACAGCATTATATAGAATAATAAGATGTTCCCTATCTAGGTGGAAATCAGGAATATTTTTAGGGGAAAAGGGGGCTTCAATCATATATTCTGTTTGTTGTGAAAGAGGCACAATGTGATAAGAGACTATACTACTTTGGCTCTGCCATTTATAGAATCTTTTTTTCCCCTCAGTTTCATCATCAGTTATTTGTAATGTATAACCTCAGAAGTTGTGAGAATTAAATTATGTGAACATGTAAGGTGACTGCACAAAACAGGTGCTGGAATCATATCTCTTATTCACCTAAAAAAGATAAAAGATAGCACTATTAGAAGTGACATAGGGGACTATTAAACAATAAGTTACAAGATTTGCAGAGAAAAGAATTAGTGGCAGGAGAACATACAACTGCAGATAGAGGAAAGTGCTTTTCATTAACTCTGTAAAATAGGATTTTATCTGTTTTCAAGGATTTTATAAATTTCTGTTCTAAATCACAACCATTCTTCCTCTTTCTGTCCCCACCTCCCCTTTTCTGTGTAGGTTTATTAATTGGTTTTCTCATCATCTAAGTAACTTCCAGTTCCGTTGGAGCTGGGAAGATTGGTAAGTGATGATGTGTTTTATCCTTCCTTTCCCTAGTCAAAAAACTATTGTTTAGAACTGTGACATAAAAGCAGCCTTCACTGTCTGAGTTATTTCCTTTCTTTGATGTTTATTTACTGTGTATAAATGAAACAGTAGGTAGAAGGAAACTATTTGTAGTTTAAGTACAAATAGTTATATATGTAGTTATAAATTAACAAAATTTATGACTTGAAATTGTGTGTAAGAACTTGTAAAACCACATTTCCTCATTAGGTCAGATTGTCTTACTCAAGATCCTGAAAGTCCCAAACCAAAGTTTGTAAGAGAAGTTCTAGAAAAATGTATGAGGTAAGTTTTTTGTGTTTTCTCCTTATTTTAGGTCTCCTAATTTCTGTGGGGGGATTTTTTTCTCATCTCTGCATTTGTGATGTATGTTCAGAATACCATTTTTGAAATCCAAGTACTTGCCCATCTTAAATCTCACTTTCTAATCAAGATTGAAGCTGAAAAAATTAGGCGACCATGCCATCTAGAATCTATGTGAATTAAGTCAGTAAGTTCTGTTAAAAATATTATTCTATGAAATGATTTCAGATTTATAGAAAAGTTGTCAAAATAGTACAGAGAATTCTGTCTCCTGTTCACCTGGATTCCCTCCCTAGTCGTTAACATTTTATCATGTTTGCTCTCATGCTCACTGCTTTTTTCCCTCTCTAGATACCCATTATATTGGTCTTGAGAATAAGCTGTAGACATGGCAGTCCTCCTCTTTCAACATCCATTACATATTTCCCCAAAACAAAGCCACTCCCTTACGTAGCCAGCATAGAACCCTCCAGATCAGGAGATCAGCTCTGGTACAATACTACCACGCAATCCACAGATGCTGCTGAAATTTCGCTAGCCATCCCAAGAATGTCTCTTTTTTCCTTTCTGGTCCAGAATCCTATCCAGGAATATGTGTAGCACTGAGTTGTCATTCTCTTCAGATTCCTTCACTCTTGCACACTTATTCTTTCTGTCTTTTGTGTCTTTGTGAGTTTTAAACAGTTTAGACCTTACTTTATTGGATTGCTCTGATACTTTCTCATGAGCAGACTCAGATCTTGCATTGTTGGTGCTTTCAGTGTGTCCTGTCTAAAGGCACATGAATCCTACCTCTTGATGTTACTTTTGATCATGTCAATGTATGCGGGGTTTCTCCCCCTTAACTCTACCATTTTTCCCCTCGTAATTTATTAGTATTTTATGGGAGATGCTCTTAGGTTACACTCTTATCCTATTCTTTATCAAACCTCCACTCTTCCTCTGAAAACTACTTTTATCAGCCATGACTAAGATGATTGCCAAATAATGATTTTCTTTGTCCATTGTTTTTTCTACATTTATTAGCTGGCATTCCTGTAAGAAAGAGCTGTTTTTCTCTCTGTTTTTTTCTTTCTTTATATATCAGTAGGGACTAATGAATTTGTTTCATTCAATGGATTATAATCTATGACTATCATTATTTATCGTGATGTCCAAATTGTCCCTGATTTGTCCACATGAATCCCTGGTAAGGCCTGTGTCTTTTTAAAATGTCCTCTACCATTCTTTCATTGAGCATTTTCTTATTTTCTGGCACAAGATGTTCTCTGCTCATCTTATGTTTCCTTGCCCCTCCCCTGGAATCATCTGTTTATTCAAAGAGCCTTAGTGTCTAGTAGTGGAGTATAGTATTTACGAACCAAGATCTGGGTACTTAATGTGCTCGTTGCCATTGGGATGTCATTGGTTCTAGTCCCTCTCAGTGGACAAACATACATATATCTATAACTTTCTGTATCTATCTGTGTGTATGCGTGTGCATATCCCTCCAATTCCAATCCAACATCTTGTTTCTTGCCTTCTTCTCTGCCATGATATGTAAATAATTTCTCAGGCAGTAAGAAACTTGGCCCTTGTTATCCTCAGTATTTATTTATTTGGTACAATATAGCCATCTTCCAACCATACAGACTGTTACCTCCACCCCACCCCTCCATTGCCCGACATCCTTGGCAACCAGGCTTGTGGGCCCACTAGTCTACATCTGAGTGCACTCCAGTAAGTTTTGAAGTAGGCCTGAGATTTGGGATGCTGGCTTAGACAATAGCCTAAAGGGCTTTTTTCCCCTTTCATTTCTTAGTTGTTAGCTGAGTTCAGGGTATTGGACATTGTGACTTTCCAGGTAAGTTGGGTATTACCAAAGAATGGAACTGATGAAAGACATTTTCTGAGGCTGTTATTTGTATTGTAGGTTGTCTTACCATCAGCGTATATTAGATATTGTTCCTCCTACCTTCTCAGCTCTATGTCCTGCAAACCCAACCTGCATTTACAAGTATGGAGATGAAAGTAGCAGTAAGTAATAAAATAAAATAAATCCCTTTGTCTAAAAGTACCAATGCAAGTATATCTGAAGTCACTTAAGGTGGAGAAATTGAGCTTTTCCTTTTCTTGGGGTTTATATTTTCTCTATTTGAAAGGTGGTCTATCACTAGCCACTATTGTTTTACTTGCCTTGTCATCATTTTGAGGATTTTCTTGGGATCTAATTAGTTATTACTGGCTTACAATTTTTTCTTTTTTGATACTGTTTATGGTGTTATGCCCATGGTATTATTTTAAATACAGTGCTAAGTATAGCAAGATGAATTTATAGCCAGAACTTACTATAAACTGAAAATGTGTACTTGTCCTGATGATGGCAATTACTTGAATTAATTATCATCTTATAACAGTTCAGGTGTGGTGTTGGGAACGTAGGTACACACAGTCTGTGGCAACATGCCTCTAGAAGTAAATTTTTAAATTTGATTTCCTTACCTTTTTTGGTTACATCATCTCTGAGATTGCACCATAAATCCAGAGGGACTATAATTTGATATTTTTCACTTTGCGTTTATGCCTAATGAAGGGAAAGTGTTATACATTTGTGATTGCTGGTAGAGAGTTAGGTGTAGAGTTTTTCCAGGTTATTTTCAGAATGCACTGAACACACAGCCCCTCCATGAGCCTTCCATTTCATGTCATGCAGAGGTTCTTCACATCTGGAAATACTCTACTCTCACTTTTCGCATTCTACCCCCTAGTTCTCCACCTATGTCTCTGACAACACCTGTTTTCCTTGAAATAAACTTTGTTGGTCCTGATGCTAAGTACTTTCCTATGTTATACCAACTCTGAGAAATAGGTATGATTATACCAATATTACAGTGGAGAAATGGCTCCAAGAGGTCAAGCCAGAATGAGATTGCTTCTGAGTGGTAGGGCCCAGATTCAAGTCTAGGTGCACTGACTAAGCAGCCTTGTTCTTAGCTACTGTGCTTTCTGGGAGCTGAAATGTTCATATAGCACCTAGAAGTTCTAAATTTAGAGTTTTGTCTTGTACTAGCTCAGAATCACAAGATACAGTCTTTGCTATCAGAGAACTCAGACTTTTGTTGAAGATTGAGCTTTCTTTTTTTACCATAGGAATAACTCAATCTAACATTTAAGGCTTTGGTTAACAGTTGTTCCTACTTTATTATTTTTCATTTTCCCCCAAAGAGACCTCTACTTCTGCCAGGCCCACGTCCTTTTTAATTTTTTCCATACTTCTTGTTCTTGGTTTTGCCTTTCTGTCACTATCCCGATCTCTTTCTCTCTCTAATTCTCATTCTCTTTCTAGAGTCTAGCCCAAGCCCCACACCTGTAAATATTTTTTAACTTTTAGCAAGTTGGTTTTGTATTGCTCTCTGGCTACATCTAATACAAATATCTTGGTTCCCTGGCTAGAATATAGACTCCTTGGTGATAGGGGATTCTGTTTTTCTTCACTTTCTTTCTTACTTCCAGGGAAGAGCTCATAGCAGGTGTAAACATGACTGTCCTCACATGACCTGTTGTAAGTGACTTTATTCATTCCAGGTGCTTGGTAACTCACACTCTTATGACAGGATTGCCTTTTGTGTTACCTTTTTGCCTCCCTTATATTAAAAGCAGATTTCTGTTGCTCTGATGATGCCATACAGTATATACCTGCACACATTTTATACAGTAAGGATTTAACTGATATTAACCAATATTAAACACAAGGAATCACATCACATGAGCATCTGACTTAAATAGATTCAAGCTTATAGACTCAGCAAAGAGGGAAAGCAAAAACAAAAAACAAACAAAAAACCCTCTTAAGTTGGCAGCATTTCCTTGTTCAAACTCAAACTTAGTTTTCGCTGTCCCAGGGGAAAGAAGGAAGAAGGAGGTGTTGGCATAATGAAAGAGAAATAGATCGATTCTTGGCTTTTGAGCCCAGGAGAATTGAAGGCATTAAAAGAAAGCTGTAACTATATCCAGTGTTCTCCTCATCACTCATCTTGAGGAAGATCAGCATCCCTTGTACTCTGGATTTCAATTAGCTAAGTGTTCTTAAGAAAGTGTTGAAATGAGAATTGTGTCTCTTTCTTTTTTTTTAGATGAGAAACCATTAACCTATTAAAAGAAACTTTCACATGTGGTATCTTTATACAGATTAAATACTGATCTTGGGATAGAATTTTCTATTTTTAAAGGAAAGAATTTTTTTTAAGTTCTCAGTTATTTAACTATTATAAGTCTTTAAACCTAATCTTCCTTCCTCCCCGTTCTGTTCAGATTCTCTTCCTGGACATTCTGTCGCCCTCTGTTTAGCAGTTGCCTTTAAAAGTAAGGCAACCAATGATGAAATCTTCAGCATTTTGAAAGATGTACCGAATCCTAACCAGGATGATGATGACGGTAAGGGGAATTTAATGTTTCTTGAATGGAACTGTGTATAGGCCAAGTTAAAGCTTAAACATTACTCTGGCAACATGAGTCCCTTTTAAATCCCATTGGATGCTCATTAAGCAATGTATCTGATCTGTTTAGCATGCAAGTTGTTCTTAGGACCCCAGTATTTTCCCCCTTATATAAAAAGAGATCCTAACATCTCTGAAATAGGTTACATTAAGAATATAAACTTCATCCTAAATACAAAATAAAATATACTGTTATCATTCAAGGATTTTTAAACATTCTCTACTTTCACCAGAGATTCCTAAATAGGAAGACTTGGTGTGTTATAAAGTTGGATATTTTCTCTAAATTAAGCTATAATAATAATAATATTTAACATTTACTGATTTATAAGTTTACCTGGAATCAGTAAATAAGGAAAAAAATGATGAGAAGGACTTGCCTTATCACATATTAAAAAACGTATTGTGAAAACTACAGTAACTAAACAATGTGGCACTGGCACAAAAAGAGACAAATCAGTAGCACAGATGACAAGTCTCCTGGGACAGCTGGGTAACCATTTGGGGGGGTATTTTTTGGTAGATCTGTACATAAGGACACGCACATAGAAAACAACTTAAGAATCAAAACATTAGTGGCCATTGGGTATTTATTACTGGGATTTTGTTTGTTTGGATTTTTCTAAGAAACTTGTATTATAATGTTAGAGAAAATGTATTTAGAAAGCATAAGTTGAAATGATAATATTACATATTGTCAGACATCTTAAGAGTTAAGGATTTACAGTATTTTTTGTTTTAAATATATTAACTTGCCATCATATAGAGACTTGAATAAGGAAATCTATTTTTTAAAGAAATGGGTCATACAGAAAAATTAGGAAAACAGTACCATAAAATTAAGAATTAAGATTATGCTTAGTTTTATATTTTGAGGATTTGGGTCAGTGATGGTCTTTTATTATTTATTAGTACTGAAAGACATTACACAAATATCTGACTTAGTGTTTGGATGTGACTTGCCATCTGTTTAGCATTTGAGGTGAGACACCAAAGAATTGCCATACTTTATATTTTTGTATCTTGTTGTGAAATATTTTTCAGATGAAGGATTCAGTTTTAACCCATTGAAAATAGAGGTCTTTGTACAGACTCTGCTACATTTGGCAGCCAAATCAATCAGCCACTCCTTCAGTGCTCTTGCAAAGTAAGTACAATAAGAGCACACAACCTTTCTTTGAGGGTTTGGAACTTTTCTTGGTGAACATCAATGGTATAGTAATTTTTACCTAAAATTATTGAATCTGAACATGTTAACAATATTATATAGTTTGATACAGTGGGTTTTGTTTTTTGGTAGCTAAAATTCCTATCCCATGGCTTTTGTCAGTCTATATGTATAGCTTGCATATGTACAGAGAAAGTGCATTTTTTCATGTAGACAATTAGAGAAGCTAGTGAAAAAAACCTAGGTCCTTGGGACAGTCATATATACAGTCAGAAGCTCCCACCCTGTTTAAGCATCTTCCAAGGAAGTTAAGAAATAAGAACCAACTAACATTGTTGGGAGCCACTCAAATATTGGCATCTAAAGATGGAGTTCTCTAACCTGTCAGATCCAAAAGAAGAAAGAGCATATAGATTTTCCTTTGGCCAAGCAGAGACACCTGACATCTCACCCCATCTCAGCTTTCAACGCTCTATTACTTACAGGGTTCCTATAGAAGATGCAGTCAGAATATTTCAACACGTTAGAATAGCAGTCTCCAACCTTTTTGGCAACAGGGGCCGGTTTCATGGAAGACAATTTTTCCACAGACTGAGGGTGGGGCAATGGTTTTGGGATGATTCAAGCACATTACATTTATTGTGCAGTCAGACCTCTCTGCTAATGATAATTTGTGTTTTCCGCCACTCACTGCCTCAGCTCCACCTCAGATCCTCAGGCGTTAGATTCTCATAAGGAGCACGCGACCTAGATCCGCTGCACGCACAGTTTACAGGAGGGTTTGCACTCCTATGAGAATCTCATGTTGCTGCCGATCTGACAGGAGGTGGAGCTCATGGGGAGCAGCTGTAAATATAGATGAAGCTTCAGTCACTGACTCCCACGCCACTCATCTCCTGCTATGAGACCTGGTTCCTAACAGGCCACAGACTGGTACCAGTCTGCAGCCTGGGGATTGGGGACCACCGTGTTAAAAGACAGTTCCTTAGCCCCTACTATTCTTAAATACATAGTAAACTATAGTCCTGGGCTAGCTATAGTATATTGTAAATATCTTAAGATTTTTGTGACAACTTCCATAGAAACTATGAATCTCTAATCATACGTTTTACATCCTTGATGGTTAATATTTGGTTATTTTGCATTTACTTATTGCATTGTAAATTGAGTAACATTGAAAAGGTTTTGAAAACAATAAAATGCTTATATATGATATTTTCCCCTCATTATGAAAAGGTTTCATGAAGTCTTCAAAACCTTAGCTGAAAGTGATGAAGGAAAGTTACATGTGCTAAGAGTTATGTTTGAGGTCTGGAGAAACCATCCACAGGTAACAACTATTTGATTAGACATGTTGAGGTTCGGATTGTATAGGTATAAAAATAAGGGAGTTAATTTCCATTGTTTTAGTTTGAAAAATATGAAATTTGACTCTGCTTATAGAATGCTTTTAAAATGTGTAATTTTTTTTAGTGCTATGGGAGTAATGATGTTTGATTCATTCAAGTGTTACAGTTTGTTTTTGAAATATAATATTGCAACACATTTTAAATACTTTGTAGGCATGCTTGTTGCTGGGAAGATTCTACTACCCAAGCAGGAAATGGTTATCTAGTCCAGCCAATTTTTACAAGCAAGCTCCAGATTTCTCAAACCTCAATATGTTGTTTTTATACCATGTATTATAAAGAGGCATTGAGGCAATGTTTTTTATGATTCAATTGAAATTATATATATTTTTTGTATAGGTATTATTATCTAAAATTTTTTTTTATTTGAATGTTACCACTAAAGAGTTTTTCTTTTTTGTTCAGTCAGTCCCTATTGGTGTTAGACAGTACTAGAGCCAAGCAAAGGGCAGAATAAATCTTAAGATGTAATGGTCAAATGGATCAGTTCTAGGGCCACTAAAAGTAAATTTTAAATCGTCTTATTTCACTTTTATAGCAGCAGTATTATTTTGGCCTACATATGTGTTTGTGATTTACTCAAATAATTCTTCCATTGTAGATGATTGCTGTACTAGTGGATAAGATGATTCGTACACAGATTGTTGACTGTGCTGCAGTAGCAAATTGGATCTTCTCTTCAGAGCTATCTCGTGACTTTACTAGGTAATACGAATTATTTTACGAAATTTGTGTTCTCATGTGGTTTCTTATTACATGAGCTCCAAATTCTGGTCTAAACCAAGTTGATACTAATATACTAATGGTCCAATCTAATAAGATCGGGCATAGCAAAAATTCCCAGACCATGGAAATATACACAGCCAGGTATGTTGCAGTGTCTCTTAGGGACACACTTGTAAGCTGAGTCAGAACTAAAGCAGTCAGGTAGAAATGCTGTTGAAGGATCTAGACTGTTAGGAAAGAAAACCAGCAAGAGCTGGCTATGTATTGGGGGGTCTCAGACGGGAGTCAGGAATGGTTCCAGCTTCAGTGGAGATGGGACCTGGAATGCACACCAGGAACTACAAGAAACCAAAGCTGTAGTAGATTAAATACATGTGGAGGGATCAGGGCAAGCCTGGTGGGTACCAGGATAACCTGGGGGTGGGGGGTGGGAGTGGGAGTGGGGGTTCTCACCACAGTCATAAAGTCCTACATTTAATGCAGAAGATTCATTCTATACTCATTCTCCCTAAAGGAAAGAAACTTTTCACTATGTTTGGTTCTTATTCGTGAAGTTTCACAGGCTTTACAATTGATTAGAATTGGGACAGCCAGAGTTGACACAAAACAGGAAACAAAAGTGAATTACTTGGAAAGACATAAAAATCCATCACGACCTTTAACCCTTCCACTGTATCTGTTATTGCCAGAGGACGCTAGTCTGAAATATACTGAATCTTTAGGATGATAGGATGGGATCTAAAGCTGTCATGCCAGCCAAGTTGGCCTTCACAAATGAAGACAACAGAAAGGCATTCTCAGATCTGTAAACTCAAACTCTCAGAACACTAACCACCCAAGTATGTTTTCACCTATTATCCTTAGTGATTTACATTTTCAACTCATTTTATCCTTACACCACCACCACAAAGGAAGTTCCACTATTGTCTACACTTTATAGAATAGGAAGGTGTCACATAGTGCTTCAGTAGCTTGCCCAAAGTCACACATCTTAGTGCAGAGTCTTCCCCTGTCAGAGTTAAAGTACTTTACTTTTGTAGACTTGGCGTTTTATGACCAAATTGTTTTTGTTATCTTTCAATTAAACTGTTACATCATCCGGGTCAAAATGTATAGAAGAAAGTACAGTTGACCCTTGAACAATGCGGGGGTTAGGGGCATTGACTGCCCCCCAATGGAGTAAAAAATCTGTATATGACTTTTGATTCCCGAAAGACTGCTAGTAGCCTACTGTTGACTGGAGACCTTACCTATAACATAAATAATTGATTAATATGTATTATATACTATATTCTTACACTAAAGTAAGCTTGAGAAAAAATATTAAGAAAATCATAAGGAAAATATATTTAGTGTCTATTAAGTGGAAGTGGATCATCATAAAGGTCTTCATCCTCATCATTTTCATGTTGAGTAGACTGAGGAGGAAGAAGAGGGATTAGTCTTACTGTCTCAGGAGTGGCAGAGGTGAAAGAAAATCCATGTATAAGTGGACTTGCACAGTCCAAACCCATGTCATTCAAGAGTCAACTATACTATTCTGTGCCATATCCTGGCATTAGGAAACATAGTTTATACACACAAAAATAGCTAAGAAACTACTTTAAAAAAATAAACCATTTCTTCAACAAACACTTTAAAGCACCTACAAAGGTGATCCTGGCATTTGAGCTATTTGCTGATAAGATAGCTGACATATAAATATTTATCTCATTCTTAGAGCCCAGCAATTGATAGCTATTGTCAACTAACGAGTTTCATAAATGTTCTAAGAAAATTGGCTGTGTGTGTGCTAGTTAAATAGTATAGAGCATGTCAAATGAGCCTCAGATTATATCACCATTTTGAGAAATTCCAACGTGTATTATTTACATTTAGAAGAGAAACAATGTATTTCTGTTCCTAATATTTTTTAGTTTGCCATTTCAACCCAATGACTATGTACATGCACCTTCTATGTACATCTAGTAGGAGACAGAAACAAGAAAAATGACAAGGACACAGCACTGCCCTCAGGGAGCTCACCTGAGTCTAATGAGTGGAGCGAGATATTTGTACAATTTACACTAAAAAAATCATAAGTGTTGCTGGAGAAATATGACTAATTTTCCCCAAAGGATGAAAGACTATATCAGCCCTAAAGAGTGAATAGGTTATAAAAATTGAGGTTTTATTATCTATAAGCATAGTTTACCCTACAGTAATCAAATGCCGTATTACTTTAAGATTGTTTGTTTGGGAAATCTTGCACTCTACAATTCGTAAGATGAACAAACATGTTCTGAAAATCCAGAAAGAGCTAGAAGAAGCTAAAGAGAAGCTTGCAAGGCAACACAAACGGGTAAGTCTTTTGTCAGTTCATAAATGGTTAGAAGGTATACTGGAAACTCTGGAGAGTATTCAGAGTCCATTACCTTGGTGGTAATTTATTCTTTCTAAGTCCAAAGTATGCAGAGCTGTTTACAGAAGCAGAGGAGGAGGAAAGAACAGGTGGTCTGTTGTGCGTTGTTATACCGCACAGTGAACCTCTTTAGGAAGCTGCGAACTTTACTTTCCATAGTTCACCGTCTCTGGGTCAGCTTCGTGTTTGCACTTTCCAGAAGGAAAATGGACACTTATATCTTAAGAGTCCCTGGTGCAAGAGGGAAAGAGGGAGAAGACTATAGATAACTTATCATTTTCCTGGTCTTGTGGGGAGGGCTGAGACAGTCATTCACAAGTTTATAAAATACTTCTCATAGTAATAAGTTGTTTAGTATTTTAGCCATTTTGGAGGGAAGCAGTGAACTGGCTGCATGCTGTGACTTAACATGATACTACTGACAATATTCAGTACTCATGACAGTAATTTCCAGTGTTACGCATATTTACCAGACTAGAAGGTGAAAAAAAAAATGTTCTTATTCTCTCTCACCTATAGAAAATTTGAGTGCCAGACTCCATATAGACATACATATATACATATATGAATGTAAACACACTCATAGACCTAAAACACTGCAAGGTAAATGGTGTCATCCCATTTTATGGATGTATAAATAGAGATGCAGAGAAGTTAAGTAACTTGCTCAAGGTTACATGGCTTGTAAATGACAGAGCTAGATTCTGACCTAGGTCTGTCGGACTCCAGAGACTTTCCCTCATGCCACACCCATTTCCAAAAATGTGCTGTCTAGTACAGTAGCTGATATCCACATGTGACTATTTTAATTTAAATTAATTAAAATTAAATACAATTTAAAATTCAGTTCCTTGGTCACACAAGCACATTTCAAGTGCTTAGTAGTAACATGTGGCTCATGGGCTACTGTATCGGGCAGCACAGATTTGTATAATATTTCTGTCTTTGTAGGAAGGTCTATTAGGTGATAGGGCTCTAGAACTTTACCTTAGAGTGGTGTTAGAAAAATATAATCATGCACCTAGGTGCCTAGAACGTAAAGTAGACCTCATAACAGGTGCTGCATTAGAGATAAAAGGCCAGATTCTATAAAATCAGAGAGGGGTTCTGGTAATTTTGCTTAAAGCCTGGAGGAGGCTATCATAGATGGGGCCTTAGCATTAGAGTATTATCTAGAAGGATTACCAGGCTTTCTAGGTTCAGTGATGTCACTTTCATGCTGAAAGGACCTTAGTGTGTATTATGTAACACCTGGAACCAGGTTCTGGCTCTGCCACTTTCTGCCTAGGTGATACTGAGACTGTTATCTAACCTCTCAGCCTGTTCCCTTCTCTGTAAAATGGCGATAAATCATGCCTTATTTTTCTTCTGCCTTTTTTTTAAAAACCAAAGGAAATGCTATAAACTCTTCAGGGTGAGCTGGGAGGGAATTATTAAAGGTCTACAGGGATTTATTGAGCCTATTATTACCAGCAGAGATGGGTTTGTTTTGGGTTTTTGTTCGTTTTGAGACAAGGTCTTGCTATGTTGCCTGGGCTAGAGTGCAGTGGCATCATCATAGCTCAAATAACTGGGCCTACAGGCACACCACTACCACCATGCCTAGCTAATTTTTCTAGTTTTTGTACAGGTGGGTATCACTATGTTCCCCAGGCTGGTCTAAAACTCCTGGCCTCAAGCAGTCCTCCCACCTTGGCCTCCCAAAGTGCTGAGATTACAGGTGTGAGCCACTGTGCCCAGCCTCCAGCAGAGGTTCTTGGGCAGTACACTTTGAATTATTCCATGTCCGTTGTAGCAATTTCTAAATTATGTCAAGGGCAGCCTATGGCTCATGAGCCACAAAGGGGCCTACCCAACTTTTACATATGGCCCATTATTGGACGAAAGATTAGCAAGCTGCCTCCCTGTTGTTACTGCTCAGATGATCAGATAGTGATATTTTGTAGCCAAGACCCCCCCAGCTCTTAACCAAGAGGAGAAGTACATGGAACCTCTGAGTGAAAAAACCATGTCTCTGAACCACAGCTGGACTTTGGCGAGGTGTGTGTGTGTGTGTTTCGGGTGGGGGGTATTTTCACTATCCTATACATCTTTAAATACCATTTGACCAGACAAAATAAAACCCTTCCCCTTATTTGATAATATTTAGAACACTGGAGTTCTAAATGGTATTTTCCTTTGTTCCTTTGCCTTCTGTAGCGAAGTGATGATGATGACAGAAGCAGTGACAGGAAAGATGGGGCTCTTGAGGAGCAAATAGAAAGACTACAGGAGAAAGTGGAATCTGCTCAGAGTGAACAGAAGAACCTCTTCCTTGTCATATTTCAGGTATCTTGGCTTGGGACGTTGATACATATGATAAAAGGAATGAATATATTTCTTTAGTTTTAAAAAATGTTATTTTTAATCGTAAAAGGAATACATGCACATTTACATAAGAGTTTAAAAATACAAAAATTTACAAAGGAAATAAAATTCACCACTTGGAGGCAACTGTGTATACCTGAGTTGTGCTGTTTTATTTAGCATTCTTGCACGAACATTGCTCCATACTTTAAAAAAGATTATAGGCTGATTTTGCTAAGTACATTTCTCATAGTGAATTATTACCTATTTTGGATCATTTGGGTAATTGCTTTCCTTCCATGAACATTTTTGTGCATAGATCCCTATTAACATTTCTGATGATTTCATTAGAATAGATGCAAAGAAGTAATACTACTGGGATAAGTACATTAAAGATCTTTATGTATTGCCAGAAAGGATGTACCAAGTCACACTATGACCAGTCTGCTTTTCTAGATTGAGAGCACTTAATTATGAAAGTTAAGAGCACATGCCACAAACACAGGGTGGAACAAGTAATACTTTGAGGCCTTTCATGAATTTGCTTCTGAAATACAAAATTGTAATACTTCTTTAACTCTGTTCCCCCTTTCCAGCGTTTTATCATGATCTTGACTGAGCACTTAGTACGATGTGAAACTGACGGGACCAGTGTTCTAACACCATGGTATAAGAACTGTATAGAGAGGCTCCAGCAGATCTTCCTACAGGTTTGTGGGGAACTTTGGTTAGATAATAAACACCACTGTTCTCAGCCACAGAGATTTTCCATTTAAAAAATCCTTGTCAAATTTGTCAGGAGGTTATGTAGTACCTGTAAGCACTTCACTTCATGTCCATTTGCTGCTACTATTGTTCATCAGAATACCTAGACTTAACCCAGAATAATCTCTGTACCTTTAAAAAAAAATAAAAAGACTTTAGGCTTAAATTGGTTCTATATCACTTAGACTCCTAATTGCCATTTTCTGTGTTAGGAAGCCGAGCTATGATATAAAATGTAGAGGAAAAAATGCTAAGGGAAAAGTAATTGGATTTATAAAAGTCCTTAAAAATGTTCAGATGATTAACAGTGCCCCCAGAAGCAAGATAAGCTCCCTGGGGTCTCTCTGCAAGAGCAAAATGCCAGCACCTACTCTCAGCTAGATTTAACTTAAAGATATGTAGAAGAGTGGAGCTAATTCTTTGTATCTTTAGATACTAACCCCCTCCCAAATCCTCATTTATTTGTGATCAATGCAGAAGTCTTTTTTAAGTTAAAGTCTTTAAACCTCCAAATAGGAATTCCCTCTAGCTTTTATAGTTACTGCCAGTTAAAAATCTTTAACAGCACCTAGTCCTATAGCAATTTCCGAGTGTATTCAAATCTATATATGAACACATAGAAGAGAGTGTTTCATTTTCTGGCACTTTTTATCTTCTTAGGTTAGTCCCTGTCTGGGCTGTTTTTTTAAATGTCATATTATGTCCTAATTAGAGGAGAGACCCAGCTGAAGCTGCTCTGTATTAGTAGTAGTAACAGCAAGCAGGTGCTGCTGCCACTGCCTGAATCATTAATTGTATTTTTTAAAAAGTTATTGAACATCCATTATTCTCACTTCTCTTACATTTTCTTAATGTTGGGGCTTTTCAGGGGCCTATTATTCCTATCAGCACTATTTTTTCCCTAGCTCATCCCTCAGCATGGGTGGCTGCTGAGGGAAGTGTTCTACAAGATTGCTTATTACATGCTTTTTTCTGACCTGAACACCCCCTTTTCTGTGTCCACAGCATCACCAGATAATCCAGCAGTACATGGTGACCCTGGAGAACCTTCTCTTCACTGCTGAGTTAGACCCTCATATCCTGGCTGTGTTCCAGCAATTCTGTGCCCTGCAGGCCTAAGGGTCATTTTCCCCTTCACTCATGTCAAAGATTTTTTAAAAACATCTTAAAATAATTTGTCTTATTTTTGATGGTTTGAATGCTTGCTTTCTTGTAGTGTCCTTTTACTTCTTAAAGGAAACAAAAGGGGAGGACGAATATGGCTTTACTTTTAATTGCCCCTAAAAAGCAAATATTTCCTAATGACAATAATGTGACAATGACCATGATGTATTATATATGTGACAGATACAACTTTCTGTATTCAATTTGATATGTTTTCTCCTTAAGGCACAAAATAACCAATTTGAGGTATGTGATACATTAGAGGTCAAGCTTACATAGTATGTAGAACTGATGGGTTTATTACCAAGTAGAATAGCTTTTAACAACTGGCGGATAACTTAACATAGCTGAAATAAAACTGAAAGTATGTTTTTTAAACTTTGGTATTTCATGATTTATCATTTAAAGTCTACTTTAAAATTGGTGGTTTCTTACTGGAGGTGTATACCATTTGAAATTTTCTCTTTAAAATGTGTTTCTTAAGTAGTATCTTAAGACACTGTTAGTATATAAAAGTGTTACTGTTTACACCAACCATTCCCAAATTTGTCTTAACATAAATCACCTGGGAATCTTTCAAGATATTTTAGAATTTAAACCACAATCTATGGGGATAGAACACAGACATCATCCGTAGGACTTAAAGCTCCCCAGGTGATTCCAAGTTTGGTGACCATTATTCTTAGAGCATCTGGTCACTTCCTGGAGTCTCTGAGAGGGATTTGTCAAAGGTCATACAGTGAGTTACATATAAGGTGGAACTAGAAATAGCTAGACTGGCTAAAACTATATTTGGAATTAGATGTAGGTTTAGATTTTTTCTTTGGGACTTGGTCCAAATAACTACTAATTCCTGAGCCCGTTTCCTATATGGTGTTGAGACTTAAGATGAGAGAGTTTTGTAAAATAACATACTAAGTGTAAGGAATCACATAATATTCCAAATTTCTAGGATTTTTAGACTTTTTCCATTAAACCTTAGAAAAAATTTACCAATAGTCCTAAAACTGTCGGTACTTACTTTTGTGCATTTGCACAACATAGATGTCTTTTTACTTTTTACATCGTAAGTTTATGAGGCATTGTTTTCCATGTTTTGATATATTTTTTTCTTTGGTTTATCGTACTTCTTAGTGGCTACAGAATATAGTCCACTCAATAGATGGGAATTCTCAGGATTTTTAAATACCATACCATTTATGACAGGAAATAATTATTCAAAAAAATCAAGGTTGTGTGGCCAGTTACTAGCAGAAAGAGGACTAAAATCCAGGTTCTTGGCTAAATATTGTTTATACTGTTCTTCCCCGTAGCTTAAGCACAGCACACACTATGTAATTACAGTTGACCTTTGAACAACACAGGTTCGGACTGCATAGATCCACTTAAACAAGGGTTTTTTGCCAGCCCTGAGACAGCAAGACCATCCCCTTCTCCTCCTCAGCCTACTCAACGTGATGACGAGCATGAAGACTCTTAATGACGATCCACTTCCACTCCAATAGTAAATATATTTTCTTTCTTATGATTTTCTTAACATTTTCTTTTCTCTAGCTTACTTTACTGTAAGAATACAGTATATAATACATACATAAATTATGTGTCCATCAACTATTTGTTATCAGTAAGACTCTGGTCAGCAGTGGGCTGTTAGTAAGTTCTGGGGGAGACAAAATTTATATGTGAATTTTTGACTGTGCAGGGGGTCAGCACCCCTAACCTGTGTGTTGTTGCAGGGTCAACTGTAGTTTGAAATGACTCCTGTGCTCAAGAAGCCAAAGGATAATCTTTAAGGCACTGGGAACTTTTTTTGATCCAAACTGCTTTGTAATCCTTTCACAATGGACTGCAAAGTTTGGCTAGTTATACTTGATATACATTCCAGAAAAATGTGTAGGTTTTCATTTCCTTTTACTTGATCCTCTGTTCATGTATAATAGTTGCTTCTAACAACTGTTCATCGATGTGACTCTGCTCTGTGCCAGTCTAACAGCTTAGGCATATGGAAAATCTGAACTAGGAATTGAATTTAGAAGAAATAAAGGTGCAAGAACAAACACTCAACAGTCGCTTTCCCCACTAATGAAGCTCACACAGATGTCAATGTCCATCATACCTTGCAATAAATCAATATTCTGTTAAATTGTGTTGATGCAATTTAACATGCTTTTGTCCAAGTGAACTATACTGTTTTCCTAATCTATAATTATATCTAAAAAGGCAAGATGAGGAAAGCCAACCTGGGTAGAACAGATTTGGTTGTCAGTGATGTCTGGGTACTAGATTATCTTAAATTGATGAGGGTGAAAGAGTGAATAGAAGCAAACCTCAACAGGACAAATCTGTAACTGTAATGGCCTTGGTAATATGTGCTCATTAACTAGTGTTTACATGCCAGGTGCTATAGATTCACCCTATTAAGGCCTTAAAACTGTCCTTTGAGAGATTATGCCCTCTTTACAGATAAAGGTCCACAGCTAGTAAGTGGAATTTGAACCCAGATTCTCTAGCTCAAGAGCTCCTCAACCCCCATAATGCAGTATTGCTACTGTCAGTAGCCTGGTCAGTCTGTGGCAATCAAGATGGAAGCTTTTTTCCCCAGGGAGATTTTGCTGCCCATGCGGAATCAATTTTTACTGAGCTATATAATAATTAGTATAGCACATGTAAAAAAATAAAGACTTGAAAAATACATTAAACATTTCTGTGTTGAATGTGGAGAACATTTACTAATTATATCTCAATCCTAATTATTTGGGCTTTACTTGTATTGACTTTGCCTTTCTCCAAGCATTATCTACACCAGCTGGTCTAGAGAGAAAAATGGAAATGTATAAACTTCCTATTTCTTCTATTTGTACCATAGGATAAAAAGTCATGTCAAACAACAATTTGAAAATACCCAGTTTAAGCTGTATTTATTTTTGTCAAAAAAAAAAAACATACTTTGTAGTCAAGCTACTTTGTAATTTTTCTATAAGATTCGGAAAAATTTGACTAGCTAAACTTGACCCAGATACTGCCTGACGTGTTGTGAGGTTGTAGGTTGTCACTTCTTCTTACCCTTATTTAGACACGCATGGAAGCAAGCTGTCTTCCCTTCCAGGACTAAAGAATAACCATAAGGCATTTATCATGGTGTGTGCCTGGCTCCTGGTAAATGTTAGCAGTACTTAGGATAAACATATTAGCACCTTCTTTGATGAACAATCAGATATTTAATCTTGAGGACAGTGTTTCCATTTTAATCCAACATTTGAAAAGGGCTGTGCAGACATAATGTTAAAGCCTGTAGCAGTAGGCCCCAGGAGTACAGAAAACATGATGAGACTCTTATAATTCAGTGTTTATTCCTGCTGTGTATCAGTACTTTTCCCAGCAATAGCTCCCTACTGTCTGTACCGTCATGGAGACAGAAATAGTCCTAAAACACCTGACTCGGAATCTAGTGTTTGCCTTGGTCTTTTTCCCAATTTGTAGTTCTGACCCACCACTTTTGAACCTCCTCTACCACTCAGCCCCCATCCCTGCTGTAAAAAAGCAATCACAGGCCTGACATTTTGCACATTGCCAGGCCATACCATATGATTATTACTGATGCATTATTTATATAAGTGTTTAATTCATCTATGAAGACATTATGTTTTGGGGAATTTTAAACAGGGCCAATATTATAAATTTCCTTTATTTAAATATAAAACTCTATAAAATGGATCACTGAACTAATAATCACATTTTTTCATACGTCAGTTCATGGCCACACGTAGTACAAGTCTTCCGGTACATGTCATCGTCTACGTTTTCTTCTGGTCCATACTCATGTTGATGAGCAATCGTTTCCCTTTTCCACAAACTGCTTCTTACTGCTCGCCGCAATTCTGAGAAAAAAATACAGCTTTTCAGTGGTGCTTTTTAGCTCAATCCAAAAATAAATCCATCAGGCTTTCCGGGTGTATGTATTTAAACCATATGTTTTACAGCCTTAGTTTTATAACAAATCAAAGTTGATTATACAACCTTGACAGGCTTACTTTCTTACCTGACCACCTTGGCCAGTGAAATCATTCAAGTCATTGTTGGAGTAGCGTGAAATGAGATTCCAAAATGTGTTATGTGGTTAAGAAAACCAAATTCAGAAATGAGAGGAGTTACAGAACCAAGTACATTAAGACACATTTGATTTCAGGTAACACGATGCCCCAGTAGGAATGGGGAGTCAGTTGAGATTAACTAAGAAAAAGAAGTATTTCTAACTTCTATGTAAGTCAGGAGCTACCTTCTATAAGAGTCAAGCTTTGCTTGCGAGAAAACTAGAAAGCCAAGAACTCTACCACTATGCTGATGTGTTTTCATCTTAGAAAATGTGCTCATGCAATTGATTGAGTCTTAAAGTTCTTTATCTTATAAAATGACAGCATTATTTTAGGAAAGAGGTTGCTTATTGCAAAGTACAACCTAAAAATAAGAATCAAAGAATATTACGAGCTGGAAATAACCATAGAGTTTTTATTTTACTTCATTTTACTTTGCAGGTAGGGAAACTGAGCAAAGACAGCATGTGAACTTAGCCATCCTAGCCCAACGTTAGGAGCTTTTCTGCTATCTCATGCTAAAGTCATTTTACAGAGAAAATTATCTTGGATTCTCTGAAAGCAACTAAGTCAATCATATTTTAAAAGTTCACATTCCATATTACCTTAAGACACACACCAAAACTTAGTGCTCACTGGAAATTAACAAGCTGGTAACTTCTCAGTTTCTAGCTTAATGAATAAAAAGCACATGTAATTATTTACATTTCTGTTCTCACCAGTGATCCACCAGCTCACCACTGTCTTGGACAGTAACACCACCTATGGGAGATTATGATAGCTATCTTGATCTCAACCATAAATATCAACAAACACCAAGTAATCACATTTTTCCTAATCCATTTAAGATCTATGATAAGTAGTATCACAATACTACTTGAATCTTTGTATTTTCAGCTTTTATTATATCGTGAGAGATAAAAGCAAACACGTAGGGCTATGTATCAGGCCCTGTTCTAAGCACTTTAAATGTATTTAATCTTCACAACCCTTTGAGGTAAGTAGAACTGTCATCCCAGTTTTACAGATGAGAAAGCTAAGGCACAGAGAAATTGTAAGTTGCCCAAGGTCAAACAGCCAGTTGATGACAAAGGTACAGTCTAGCTCAGGTCCATGTTCTTAACCACTAAGCTGTGTTGCTTTTTTCACACCTCCAGCATGAAAAGCACTTTCTTTGAGATTATTTTTAAGCTTCAATGCTTGAAATACACCTCTAGATAGATAGTTTCCAGCCTGGGGGAAAAATCATGTTCACCCAAACTAATCTTTACTTCTGTCAGTCTCCCTCATTCTGAAGAACCCTGGTTTTGCTAGATACATCTGTAATGCCCTCCTTCCTTTTATTATTTTTGCTTAGGATGTTTTTTAAATAAAAAATAAATGATATGCTGACCAGAACTACACAGATGCCTCCTAATTTCAGATAACAATAGGAAAATGTTTCCTGTTTGAGTTCCAACACCTGCTTTTCAACTCTGTTCTGATGTAAGGTGTCCTATGTACTTTACTACCCCAGTGAGAAAAGACCTCAAAATTTGACTGCAGCCCAATGGAACGAAGGGAGGGAGGGGAGGAGAGGGAAGAGAAGAAGAAAGGAAAATTATTTTCTCAACGTTAAAAAAATACACCAAAAATAATCTAGCTTTCTAGCCATGATTGAACCTAAGGTTTTATACTGACTTTGACTTTTTCTTCCCATCCTTCAGCTAGTCTATCAGGCTATGTAATGATAAGAATAAAGCCCTATCTTCCATATTTACTAGACATTCCTGGAAAGACTTGTGCCAGAAAGTAAGGAAGTATTTAAAAACTGGTAAGTTTGTCTTTTTCTTGCCCTTCTTTCCCTTTCTGAACAATCCAGTCCTAAAGCCATTAAGTGGAGCAAGTAAAGCAGGCATCCTTAGAAGGGTGGAGAGAGCCCAGGAGAGGTACGGAGAGCTCCCGCAGAAGAGGAAGCCTCAAGTGATGGTAAATTAGTCACATACAGGGGCTTTGTTCAAGTCGCTATATTGAGGATAATGGGAGCCAGGGTTCTCACTGCCAGAGAAGGGAGTTATAATAAGGGAGAAAATGAAAATGAACCCTGAAATTTTGGAGTAGAACTGAATGTATCAGTGTAAACTCAAGGTTTCTGATATGTATGCACACAGAAATACACGTGCTTTTTGCTAGAAAGCATGAGTGCTCAAAAAATGATGACATGTCAAAAGGACACAAGAGCTACTAGCCATTGGGCCAAATCTGAGACAATTTGAATACCAAAATAATTAAAGACAGAAATGTGCCAAAAGCCAATAAAAAAATAAAAATTAATGAGTCCACCCGAATAATAAATAAATGGGGGAGAGGATGCTGCAGATGCTGACTGCCGGCTGGTTGGATGCGGAAGGAGTGCTGCAATTAAAACAGTTCTTGCAGCCCTTGTGCTAAAGACTGGTTCCAGCAAGAAGCATCAACGCATGGATGTTAAACGTAGGGGGGAAGTGTTAAGGACAGATCAGAAGTTAAAATTGCCACCACTGAGGGCTGATAAGACACCACATGTCTCCAGATGTGAGGACCTGAAAAAGGCACCTCACTTATGTACTCTCTCTGGCCTGAGATACACACCCTGCCGAAAACACCAGAAACACTAGAAAAGCCCCAAGTGAGAAACATTTTCAAAAAGGGCAGGGGAAGCAAGGACACTCTTCCTCAAAAATGTCAATGTCATAAAAGACAAAGGCTGTGGAAATATCCCAGCATATAAGGGTTTAGAAAGGTACCTAAAGCCAGTACCCAATCCCAGACTGCAACCTGTTCTAGAAGAGACTCAACTGAAAAGGACACTATTAGGTCTACTAACAAAAGTAGAATATGGATGGCAGATTAGATAAAAATAATAAATCAATGTTAAATTTACTCAAGTTAATGATACTACGGTTATATAGAAGAATATCCCTATGAGGAAATATGCAGTGTAGTATTTAAGGGTAAAGGGTGGTGAATGTACACAACCTGCTCTTAAATGGTGCAGAAAAGATAAATACTGTGTGTTGGGCAAATGATGAAAGAAAGCAGGCAAATGATGATGCACACGGCACAAAGTGTTAACAATAGATCAGCCTGGGTAAAGGATCTATATGGGTGGTCCTTTGTACTATTATCATCCTTGTGTTTTCTGTAAATTGGAAATTATTTCCAAATAAAGTTTAAAAAAAAAGACAGCTATCTTGAAGGGGACTCTCCTGGCCAACTTTGGAACAATTTGAGCATCAACATGAATAATGACAAGAATGGACTATAATATATTGATTCAGGATAAGAATTCATGAATCCAACTGATGTTTAAAAAAAAATCAATTTTTAAAAGGGGAAGAAAGGCTTTTCTTTCCAAAAGAGGCCAAATAACAATTGCAGAAGGAATGACAGAAGTAGAAAATCATCATTTATATCCACCCTAATAATTGACTCCGGTAAGACTCATCCCCGTGTGCTAAAACCACTGAGTGAAATGTAAGGAAAGAGATACTCACACGGTGTCAGATTTCTTACTAATTACAAAGAGAAAAGGGTACCTTTACAATGGAGAAATCTGGCAGACAACACCTTAAGCAAGTAGTCAAACTAAGTCCCTTCGAGGGGAACTGGTACCATGTGTCTTCCTGATGTGCCCTTGGACATATCACCTAGGAATATTCCTACCACAATAATCAGCTTGAATCAAATCATGAGGAACAAGCTGCTAACAAATCCAAATGTAGGGACACACTGCCTAACAGCCTCCATGGACACTTTAAAGATGTCAGTGTGGCCAGCTGTGGTGACTCATGCCTGTAATCCTAGCACCACCTAGGAGGAGGCCGAGGTGGGAGGATCACTTGAGGCAGGAGGTTGAAATCAGCCTGAGAAACATAGTGAGACTCTGTCTCTACAAAAAATTAGCCAGGCGTGGTGGCACATGTCTGTAGTCCCAGCCACTTGGGAGGCTGAGGCAGGAGGATCGCTCAAGCCCAGGAGTTTGAGGTTGTAGTAAGCTATGATGACACCTCTGCACTCTAGCCTGAGCAACATAGTGAAACCCCTGTCTCAAAACAAAGTCAATGTCATGATAGATCAGAAGGCTCAGGGACTAGATCGAAAGTGACTATGAATATGTATTATCTTTTAATGGCACCTAGACCCAACAAATAAAAAGCTGTAAAGGACACTGAAACAACTGGGGAACATTAAACAGATTATATACTAGATAATAGCATTATATTAATGTTAAATTTCTTGAGTATGATCACTGTTCTTTCATTATATAGAAGAATGCCACTGTTTTTAGGAGAAACATGCTGACACATTTGAAAGAACCATAATATCTGCATTAACTCTTAAATGACTCAGTAAAATATGTATGTGAAAGAGAAAAAGTAAATATGGCAAATGTGAACATCTTTTAAATAAAAAATTTTTAAATAAAGATTAATAATTTTTTCATATTACTTCATTTAACAACAACTTAAAACTTAGGAAAGTGGAAATCAACTGTCTACTGCTAGGAATGAGAAGAGAGGAGTCGAAAGGTAAGACTTCAGAAGAGTGAGACTAGGCCAGGCATGGTGGCTCACACCTGTAGTCCTAGTGCTCTGGGAGGCCGAGGCGGGAGGATCGCTTGAGCTCAGGAGTTCAAGACCAGTCTGAGCAAGAACAAGACCCCATCTCTATTTAAAAAAAAAAAAAAGAAAAAGAGTGAGCCTCGATCTGAGATAGACCTTGGGAATGATACGGACACCTGGGAAACAGGCTGGGGGAGGGGTGGGGGGACACATCCCATGTAGCACTGAAAGCCTAATGGAGGCTGGAGGACAAAACAGTGGTTTACCATGTTACATACCCCTAGTCCCATTGGCCTAGAAATAGGTAACACAGAGAGTTGTTACTTAAGGACAACCTCTCCTGGAAATCTATAAATATGTTCATGATAACCAGTTTTGCTACTGATATCTTTAGGGACTGCTTATAATTTCTACCTAAAAAAGATTTCCCCTAAATCTTTGTTTCAATGAAAAACTTATTTTATACCACTTTAAAACCTGTATTCAGTTTAATACCTTAATTTTGCAAGAGGTAGTGTGTACTCAAAGAAACTCAGTGCTGCTTATGAGGTAAACTTGTTTTTTTTTTTCTTTTTTTTTGAGACAGAGTCTCACTCGCTTGTCTGGGGTGAGTGCCATGGCGTCAGCCTAGCTCACAGCAACCTCAAACTCCTGGGCTCAAGCGATCCTACTGTCTCAGCCTCCCGAGTAGCTGGGACTACAGGCATGTGCCACCATCCCCGGCTAATTTTTTTCTATATATATTTTTAGCTGTCCAATTAATTTCTTTCTATTTTTTGGTAGAGACGGGGTCTCGCTCTTGCTCAGGCTGGTCTCCAACTCCTGAGCTCAGAACAATCCGCCCACCTCGGCCTCCCAGAGTGCTAGGATTACAGGAATGAGCCACCGCACCCGGCCTATGAGGTAAACTTATAAGAGAATTAGCTAAGGGAAGACCAAATACTTCTAAATACTTGATAAGAGGGCAGGAAGTATTGACCTAGGGCACCCCTTGTTCACTGAAGATAAAAAATTATAAGAAAAAGATAGAATAATATATGATGCTATGATCTTATTTTCTCCTTTGTAAACTAAAACAGAGTAACAGGGAATTGTGTCCTCAAACTGTACTAAGAGAAGGCCCAAAATAGTCATAAATACAACTACAGGCCCAGGATGTAAAATGTCCACAAATTTAGAAAGGTCCCCCACATGGGATTTTCTTACCTACCTCTTTTAGGAAATGCATATAACAAATAATGAAGATTAAATTATTTTCCTTTTTTTGGAAGGGTAACCTCTACTAGTACTAAATGAGAGAAAGCTGAGTATAACTAAAGAAAAGCCTTATCTCCACCTTATTTGTGGAAAGGAGGCAATGCAAACCCAAACCGTTCTGTATATTTGAACCATTTGAAAGTTCTTATCCAAAAATCAAGGCCAATGCATACGGGAATTTTGAAATCCAGTTAAACTAAGCAGCAGTGATGGCATCATCTCTACTTCTCCCTTTTTGGATCTAAGAGATCTCTAACAATTTGAATTCACTGACAAGAAAACTCTTGTAATTCACTGACAAGAAAACTCTTGTCTTTCACCTTGTCTATTTATATATACTTTGAACTATTTATACTTTAATTTTTTTGTAAGATGAATTCTAGAAATTGCCAAAATAGGACATCGTATTCTAAAAGCAGGTAAATGTAATCTCTTACCTTTCCATAAAGAAGTAAATTTTGAGTCAGCTTCTTTGTGGATCAAAATCAGAAGACCAAGAGGAACCAGGTTCCAATTTCTTTTCAACTAAAAAACTTTTAGACTTGCTTTTATTCCTCTCTGTTCTGAGCCAACTGCACAGTAAGCTCCTTGTTTCTAATCTCTACAGTGTCTACTCCACTCTCAGCCCTTTGTGGCCTAGACAGAATCTGGACGGGAACATATCCACCAACCTCTAAAGTAAATCTGAAGTAGAGAAGAAGCCATAATTACAGACGGCATCAGTCACGCTGACCTCTCTGTACATTCAACACCAGAAAACAACGGAGTAATGTTTATAGAACTGACAGAATTCAGATATTCACATGCAAATAAACAAAAACATACTAACTTATAGAGACTTGGAAAATATACCAGTCATGTAACCACTTGGAAAAATTTCCTCAAAAGACATGCTTCATTCAAACAAGAGATAAAGAAACCAGTCCTAAGAGGTCTAACTCTGAAAAACTTCAGGGCAAATTTGAACTCTTCCGAGGATAAGGAAAATCCATAGTAGTTTGTCTGGTGATTAATAGCAGCAATTTAATATAGTGAGAAAAAAAACAATTACATTTAACTTTATATTTCTTTAAAAAATACCAATGAAAATTATGTAAATATTTTTAAAAAGTTCTATTCATACTAATACTGAATATATTTGCTTGTCTTAATAGAATTTTTATAGAAAAAAGCATGAGATGAAACAGATGCTATAATCTTTTATTCTCTTGGTCAAATTATAGGAATTTATTTATTAATACCATTAGATGACATAATGACCAAACTACAGAATTAGTATCTAAGAAAAAATGATATAGTTCTCCTTTTTAAAAATATTTCATTACTATGCAGGCGTTAGTCTCTAATTAATACTTTTTCTTTTATCTCATATATTATCTATGCCAAAATACCATCTGGAAAGTGGTTTAAGGCAGCAGAGAGAGAGGAGTTGAGGTGATTTCAGGTAGCTGGGGTTAACAAAAACCCTAGACTAGTATACAAGTAAATCTGTAACTATGCCCTCCTCCTTCACACCCCTTAGGATGCCTTTTTGTTACTTTCTTTATCCTTCAAGGCTCTCCTTGCTACTGGAAGAGAAAAAGGGCTGGTGTGGGACACTGAAAAGATTAAAGAAAAGGGCTAAATTCAACAGAAGTCTTTCCAAATCCTCTCAATCAGTCCTTGCTGGTATCTTTCAATACTGGATACAGCAGTGGCTAATTTGTGGAAGATTCTTCAGTAAAATGCTCTTATGTGGCATAGTTTGCTATGGGAAACCTCTCTACAAAGCCACGCAAGTGTGCCTACCGTACGATTCAGTAATTGATGAGTAACTATAATTTATATAAAGATAATATATAAGGATGTTTATCATGGAGTTGTCTAGACAAACTTCATAAATGTCCAACAGTGCTTTTTTATTCAAAAACTTTTAAAAGGGCCTATGCATAAAAAAGAACTGGAAGAACAGACATTGAAATGTTGCTAATGATTATCTCTGAGTAGTAAAATCATGGGATAAGAGTTCTTTGTAGTTTTCTAACTTTTCTGCACTGTACTTAAATTATACTTGTAACGAAAAGGGGAAAAAAATCCTCACAATGAGAAGAAACAAGGAAGGCTTACATTCAATTTTTGGTTTTGCTTTTTCGTTTGTTTTTAAGACATCTGAGTCATCCCATTCACTCCCCAAAACCTCTTCTAAATCCTAATGTCCTGAATCCAGGACATTCATTTTAAATGAATTAATTTAGTACATGTATAACCCAGTATACACAGAAAATATGTGCTGTCTGTACACATTTTACACCACAACGGGACTCTACGTAATTATTACATGAAGAACATTTATGTTTACTTTTTTAAGACTCTTTTTTAGGGATTCTACGGTATAGCAGAAAGTGCCCTTTGTGCTCCTGCAGCATCCTATGTTCATCACTCCACTGTACCCATCACACTCCAGTATGGTTTTAAGTTTCTCTCCTGACAAACTGTGACTCCAGCATTTATGTTATTAGCACAGTACCTGGCACATAGTTGACACTTAGTAAATATGGATGCATTGATGGATGGATGGATGGATGGAAGAACAGATAGATGTATACAGACATGGATGGATGCATGGACAAATGAGTGCAGAGACAGACGGACAAAGGGACGGATGGCTGCGTGCCAAGACAGATGCATGGTTGGAGGAATGACTGTACTTCATTGAAGACTTTCAGTCAAGAAAGCCTGGTTCCAGTCCCAACTCTGCCAATAATGATCTATATAATAAGTCACTCCACCTTTCTGGGTCTTTTAGTCATATATAAAATAAAAGTGATTAGACTAGCTAACATCAGAAAGTTCCTTCTAGCTGCTGAATTAAGTGATTTAAGACTTAGGGCATGGTTTTTTCATTTTAAGCAGTTAGAAAGGTTTGTTGATGGGTGTCTGTTTTTTATAACATTGTTGATCATATTTAAGATTTAACCAATGCCAAATCCTTGACCAGGGACACTATCCCTGATGCTAAGGTCCCTATACAAAAACTTGATTCACTTTAAGCTTACATGCTTGTTAAAAATGCAGTATTGTGAGGTTTGGATTGAGAGCCTCAAACACCAACATACTGAAGGCAAACTTTAATTCATTTTTTTTCAACCTATGAAAAAACACAATCTACTGGTGACATTATATCTCTAATGTCTTTAAATAGGAGGAATCTAGCTAAAGGCTTTTTGCAAAGTGGTAAAACACAATCCTTCATAACAGAAAATGTAGCCACTTACCTTTTACTTTTTTATCAAACTTCTTCTGTTTCATTTTTTCTCGGTTTTCCTGTCGAACTTCCTTTGCTTCTTCTAATGCTTCCTGACTACCCCAAACTTCAAGAGACCTCTTCACAATCTACAACACAAAATCTATATTTAAATTAGTGGTGATTCAGAGTTGCAAAATATTATAAAGTTATAATTATCAAACCCACAGTTACCAAAGAATGCTCTAACCTGAGTACAAATTTATAGTTATTTGAAATTTAAAAGGTTTTTAAATATTAGTAAGAAACAATGCTAATAAAACATCTAAATCTATGAAACTCTTAGTAAATGTATGCTGAATTAGATTATAAATAGAAAGTTGTCCTCTGACTATATCATTGTCACAGGAATCACCAGAAATATATGTGCACAGTAGGTGTGATGAATTTTGGCAGGTTCTGTAAGAACCTGTAAGATAAGAAACAGTTTGTTGACAGTGCATCTGTCAACAGATGCATTAAATACGAGGTCATCTCTAACTACAGGAAATCAGCAATTACCACAACTCATCTCCTTGTAGATCAATAAGCATTTCCATCTACTTCACTAACTTCTGATCTGTAGAATATGAATGTTTTTTAAAACTTTGGGTGGGAGCTAAACTATGGCTATACAAGGCCACACAGAGTGGTATAATGGACACTGGAGACTCAAAAAAGGGAAGGGAGGGTAAGGGATGAGAAATTATTACATATGAGGTACAATGTACACTATTCAGGTGATGGGTACACTAAAGCCCAAACTCTACTACTATATAATATATGCATGTAATGGAATTCAATTTTTACCCCCAAATCTATTAAAATTTTTTAAAAAGGAAAAAAAATTGCAAAGCTAATAAAAATTATTGGCAAGTAAAAAAAAAAAAACAAAAAAAAAACACAAACCTTTGGTATCTAAATGACCTAAAAAGTCTTCATTCTAGTTTTAAAACTTTGGATTATATACATCTTTACTTTTTATAATATTTATTTAGATTTTAAGAGAATAATTCACACACTAAGAATTATGCTCAGCATACCTCTCATAGTATGTTAAAGGAACCAAAATATCAATCAGTGTAGCCAAACTCAGATTTCTGCTTAACATAATGAAGTGATATACTTGTATTTCATAAATTCTAAGACACTACATTTTCCACAATTTAACATCCCTGAAAATGCCACATCACCAATGTGCTTACTGGTACTTTGACAACTCTGAGTCAAAAAGTGGTTGAGAAGAACTGAACTCTGAATGTAAAGAAGTTTAAGAATATCTTCATAAATCTTTTGCATTTGTATTTTTCCTTTTATGCAAGCACAAGTGTGACATATGACCAAAAATGACAATAAAGTCTAACAGCAGTATTTCTCTAAGTATAAAATAAAAGCATCAAGTGATAAAAAAGCACCAGTTGGTTTAATTAGCAGCATTTTAAAATTTTTAATGGTACCTAAAATAATGGTGAATCTTCTAACCAATAGTCTTATATTTAATGAAATTCAGTACACGTTTTGTTTCACGATGTGGCATCTTAATTTTATTGAAGATATGGGATTTTTTAGTATATTCCAATTCAAATTATGCTCTAAAGCAATGCCTCCCAATATTTTAATACAATGACACAAAAAGATTCTTACAATATTTGTACCATTCTAGGGTAGATACAGGATGCTTGTGACTCAAGGCAACTGGCCTGTGCACTAGCAGCCCCAGCCACTAAGTGGGTAACTATCTTGGCACACCTGCAACCCACTGCGACAAGTGGAGTGAGAAGATCTGCTCTGAGATACACTAGAGTTACATGGACACCTGATAGCATTCCACAAGGACATTTCTTAAATAGAGTTAGATTTTAGGTATTTGTGTAGTTCCTGAAATTTTTCTTTAATTTTTTTTTTAAGATTTCTTTTTTAAAGGGCAGGTAAGGGTGTAAGGGGTAGGAGAATAGGGTCTGACTCCTATTCCAAATTTTTTAGTTTCCAAATTGTACTGCTAACATCACTCAACAGCAACATATTTGTTCCAAAGTGCCATACCAAAAGGCAAACTACAAAAACATTACATTATTAAATGTCATGACTCTGACTCGTGCAAAACAAGGAATCTTTTTCGCTCTCTGTAAGCAAAAACTAAACTAATTATTAATAGAACTAGTTCATTGTTAAAACTTTGCCTGAACCAGAGTTTAAAATTAATGAATAAAACCTATTAGAGACCTGCAGTTTTAAGTAGAGTTTCATATCACCCCATTGTGAATGATGAGGATTCTTCTTCACAATAAATTTAAGAGCTGGTTCTCTTTTTTCTAAATCACAGTCCTTCAGAAGGTATTCCTCTTTTGCTTCTGTTTTGGTTATAAGCTTGTGTTTATCATCAGCATCTCTGAAAAGAGATTAAGTCTGTTACATAAATTCATTATTTCAAATAAACTTAATTTTCAAATAGCCCAGCAACTGAGGGGCATGTACACCAAAAGGGACACATAAAATACTTTTTCCTGCAACTTTCATGGTTAAATTAGTACCATGAAAATTGTAACAGAAAAGTACTTCATCTTTTCCTTATTCTGAGAAGTTGTATTACATTAGTAGCAAATCCATGCCATTTAACAACTTAAGAATTTCTTTAAAGTCCCTCTTATTCCAGAAAGGATTTGAAATGACTTATAAAAGTAGAGCAAACATAAGTGAAAACAAAGACTCAATGAGAAAGAAAATATAAATTGAAGGAGAAAGTCAAGACAGGCAAGAAATAAGATAAATACGCAAGGTCCAACCACTGCAACACAGCTGAGTTTCCAGTTGGCTCTCTAAGCTTTTTCAAAACCAAGGTAAAAATGGAGACAAGGTCAATCACACAGTTCTTCTCATCTACATGCCAGGTACTGTTCAAGGCACTAGGAATACAGCAGAGAATAAGTCTTATTTTAATGAAGCTTACATTCTAGTTAGGAGAAGACAGCCAATTAAGAAATATAATGATGACAGGTAAAAGTGCTAGAAGGAACAGAAATGTTCAGATAGGCTGGGTGATCAGAGGACACTGATGAGGGGACATTTGAGCAGAACCCTTAAGAAGTCTGAATAGCTAGAGAAAGAACATTCCTAGCAAAGGGAACAGCAAAGGTAAAGGCTCTAGGGCAGGAGTGTACTTTGCACCTGGAGCTCCCAGCAGGAGAGCCAGTATGACTGAACACCTAAAGTAAGTGACGGTGAGGAGTGGTGGGAGGCAGAGTCAGAGACAGACAGGGCCTTGTAAGCAATGGTGAAGACAATTTTATTCTAAATGGGATAGAATGTTTTGAGCAAAATGCTATATGAAGAGGAGACTCCAGGGGTGCAAACCGGGGGGGGCAGAGACCAGTTAGAACACTACTGCAGTGGTCCAGGCAAGAACTGATGGTGGCCTAGACTGAGGCAGCCGTGGGAGGGAGGATGAGAAGTAGATGGACTCTGGATAGGGTTTCAACATGGAGCCAAATGAGTTTGGAATTACACATGGGATAGTAGAGGCATAGCCAATGAATAAAGCTGGCCTTTACCAAAATGGTAAACACTAAAGAGCAGGTACAGGTCAGGGAAGGAAGAAATCAAAGGTTCTATCAGAGAACTCTATCACAAAACCAAAGGGCTTAAAAGCCCTGACTTCACCACAATGCAATATATCAATGTAACAAAATTATACTTGTACCCTATATATTTATACAAATTAAAAAAATTTAAAAGAAGAAAGCTAAATAATTTGGAAGTATAAACTAAGGAAGAAGACATGCAGACTACACTGTACTAAAATTATAATCTTCAAAGATGTTGAAAGGAAACAGGATGGAGGGCTGTGTTCCTAATTGTGTTTAAACACAAAAGTATATTCTTTTCCAGACTACTACACAACTTCTTTGAACTGATACAACAGGTGCTTCCATTTTCTCATGCAAATAGAATTATACGCTGTGCTTCAGTTCCCCAAAGCTCTGTTGACCTTTAAGGAGAGTGATGATAATACTGTGGACCTTAACCACTATGTCAATGGGAAATGAGTTTATAATTTATAATTCCAACTGGGGTTCCAGATTCCCAGCCATATATCTGATCATGAGACCAGACACATCTCCCATTCTGTCTACTGAGGATTCCACTGAGCAACAAGCCAATGACAACAGCTCCCAATGTCTGCAGCAGCAAAGACTTTGAAAAGGTGGGTCCTCTAGGCAGTTGAGGAGCTCATCTAGGGCTACAGGTACAAAATAGGAACAGAGAGCAGGTAAGAGGCCCAAATAAGATTCCAAGACAGAGCCTTCAATGTGCGGAAAACACCAACACAGGATTTGGCTAGATAAACAGTGATGGGAGAACCATGTCGAGTGAGAAAAATTAAAGATTATTTTGGGGTGATATAAAAAGAGGATAAAGTCTAAGAGAAGAAGAAAAAGAATAACAGAAAAATGTGATTTTTTCCTCATCTATTCTCTTTATGAGGGTAGCGAAAGATGAATGGAAAAAGGTGTTCTATGTTCCCCTCCTCTCACTGAAGGCCCAGTGCTCTGACCAAGGTGTCAACACACACTGGGACAAGTAAGAAACAGAGAGATACTTAGGGCTGGGTGAAGACAAGGGTTAGGAACTTGCTACTGAGAGATGGTTAAAAAAAAAACCCAGGCCAGCAGAAAGGAAAATGAAATTTCTGTGGCAGAACCAGGGACATCTTCCTATTTTATGGGGCATATTGTAAACTTTGAAAAAGCACAGGCTTCCTATAATATACTTCTCTGGCAAAATGGAAACCATAGAAATTTTAGGAAACTCTAAAAATAATCATAATTACTGAGAAAAAAGTCAAATCCAAATAGATATAACTATTGTTTTGCTCTAAACCTACATGCAAACATTAGTAATTAAGAATACTATCTGAAGTAAAATAAGTACCTGCAGTTATCACAAGTTGCCAAATCAAAGTGGTTCATAAGATAAGAATCCATAAATTCTTTCCCACATTCTTCACATATTGTGTAATCAAATTCCATAACAGGTCCTAAAGAAAGGAAACTGAATTATTTAAGTTTCCTTTTTTGTGACTAGAATTATACATTTTTCTCTATTTTATTAGCTTAGCATCATGTATTGTATGCCTGACATGAATAAATTTAAGTAAAAGACAAGCTAAAACCTTAAGTTATCTTCTGTTTATCTAAGAAATTCTTAAAGAGGGAAAAAAATAAAAGTAATATAAGGAAAAAAACCTAGCAATTCAACAAGTATTTCTGAACCTCAACCATGTGCAAGGTACCTGTACTAGTGTTAAAATGAAGCTATAAGAAATTACCACCAATTGAGTGGCTAAAACACAAATTTGTTATCATACAGATCTGTAGTTTAGTCTGACACGGGTCTCAGTGGGCTACAATCAAGGTGTTGGCAGGGCTGCATTCCTTTCTGGAGGTTTAGGGGAGAATCATTTCTTTGCCTTTTCCAGATTCTACAGGCTGCCTGCATCCCTGACTCATGACCCTTCCCTCCTTCTTCAAAGCCAGCAATGGTGGCTTCTCAAATTACATCACTCACTTCTCCCAAAATCACATGTCCCCCTGACTTTCTTCTTATGCTTTCTTCGTCCACTTTAAGGAGACTCATAATTACTGGACCGACCATGATAATCCAGGATAATCTCTCCATCTCAAGGTCTTTAACCTTAATCATATCTGCAAAGTACCTTTTGCTATGGTAAGGTAATATATTCACAGGTTCCAGGGCGATTAGGACATGGACATCTTTGGGGACCACTGTTCTGCCTATCACAGTACTGTTCAAAGTGCAAAAGAAATTAGTCCCAGAGGGAGAGACAGGAGGGATCTGTTCACAGACAGGGGAGACAAGGCACCCACATATAACATGGTAAAGAGCAATAAATAGTAAGGCATCAGTGGACAATACAGAATTCCCTTCCAAATGGGAAAATTTTTTTCTCCCTCCATTCTACACGCTACCAACAAAGCAAGTAGCTTCCTCTTTATCTGTCTCAATTACTGGATTATAAACTCCTTAAGGGGAACGATTGTATTTAGCCATGCAACCTCTACACCCAGCACAGAAACCACTTTAGATAGGGTAAAGCTAGAATTTTTAAAGACTTCAAATACCTAGCTAAGGATCTTAATCCTATAAGAACTGGTTCTCCCAGCAAGTCTCTAAGTTTTACTAATAAGTCTTTAGGTTAAATGGTTAAATGCTACTGCCCTAACCCTGAGAACTGCTACAATGTAGTTGCATTCCCCTATGGATCTAAAGTACATAATGGAGTTAATTTTCTAGACCAAAGTTCCTGAAGTGTGATCCCTGAGGCGGCAGCAGCAGCATCGCCTAGGAGCTTAGAAACAAATTCTCAGGCCCTGCCTCAGACCTACTACTACATCAAAAGAAATTCTAGTGATAGGGCCCAGTAATCTGTGTTTAAAAAAAAAAAACCTTCCTGGTTATTCTGATGAACCACTGTTCTGAACCCTAAAAGTATTTGATAGACTTTGCTTTATATGCAACAATGCTTAATGATCTAAATAAATTATTTTGACTTTTCTCATTTATGCTGAAGAAACAGACTGTTTCTTAAAATTAATCAAGAAAAAGTGATAGAAAATATTAACCACTCCTCTTTTCTTCTACCTATGTGGGTCAAGTATGCCCCTTATGCAAAAGCACCTGCGCAAGGGAGCAAACAAGGCTACAGCACAGCCTATAACTAAATGCTAAGCCATGAGCCCTGACCGAAGCTGTATCAACCCAAAGAGGGCCTTTTTCTAATTTGTCATCCAAAGCAAACAGTTTTTCTAATTTGCACAAGTTTACTACCAGAGTTTACGTGCAAGCAGTAGCACATCAATGCATGAATAACACCTGTCACATGCACACCTAAGTCAAGCAGCAAGGCACCACAGTAGGTTCTCGACAAATATTTGTTGAATGACCTGTTAAATGAAAGCATAGGCTTTACAGCCCATGATAGATTTAGGAATCCATAACAAATATAGTTACAATTAGTCTTCATAGCCTAAAATCATAGGGACTTTAAAGATCATTGCATTCAGTGGGTCTCTCCGAATGCAGGCCTTCTCCTCTACAGTATTGTGGTCCAGTAGTCAACTTTCAATCTCTGAACCCCTCCAACGCTTTGCTAGTTAGAGGCAGTAATTCACATGGTTAAGAAGTTTCTCAATTTCACAGAGTCACTGTGAGGCTCACCTGTTATATGTACAACATTCTAAGTGCCAAGTGCTAAAAAAGCTTAAGGTACACCTTTATTATGCTGGACTGAAATCTCCCCTCCCTGTAATCGCCGTCCATTGCTCCAAGTTCTGCCCTCTAAAGCAAATCACCATTAAGTATGATCTCTCCACCATGAAGGAGTGCCTCTTGCATTTGCAGGCAGCTGGAAGTATTCTCCAAGTTAAACCTAACCAGTTTTGACAACTGTTCCTCATATGTCAATTCAAGACTTCTATTTTGGCCACCCCTTTTTTGGACACTATCCACTTGCCTATATCCCTCTTAAAATACAACACACAAAATAAAAACAAATATTTTAATCCTTCAAGTCTCAGCTTCTGAAAACATTTAGACACACACAGACTAGAACAGGGCTACTATCTATTAATACCTTGATAAATACACAACACTTCTGCTGCTGCAGCTAAAGCCTGGAATAGGTTTTTTAAGTTGTTATATTACACTTTTGCCTGTCAAACTTATGATCAAATAGTGTTTTTATCTTTTTCAAAGAGGGTCAAAGTACCCTCGCTCTGAGGATATATGCATACATAAATGATTCACCAAAGTGTTAACCTTAGATAATAATTATATTTTTTTTCTGCCAGGTCTTCCTATTTTATCTTTTGTAAACTGCTTTGTTTCTCCAAACATAAATAATAGAATGTCCTAAATTTTATCTCTTAGGTTCTGGCCCCTTATTTCAGCCTATCAAGATAATTTTGAATATTTATTCTAGTAGTCAATATACTGGCTGCCCCTGCCTATTATAAGTAACAGACAGCATCAACCCCTAAATACACCAGCCACAAGTTAAACAATCATTTCCATATGTATAGGTGTTTCTTTGATTTTTTTTTTTAATCTATTAGCAAAACTGTCAAACTTTATTACTCTTATAAAGTTAATCTGCTCACAGATTAAGGTAAGTGTGGCATTATTTAGCATCAGTTTGCAAAGAATTATGCATATTACACAAAATAACCAATCTAGATTTTTTTGTTTAATTTCAGAATATTACAGGGGTACAAATGTTTTGGTTACACAAATTGCTTTTGTACTGTTTGAGTCAAAGTTATAAGTGTGCTAGATATTTATTTTCTGAAAAACTCACTTTACCTGGTTGATGAACAACTTTTCCAATTTTATGTTCTTCTTCTTCCTCTTCCAAAATGAAACCTCCTCCTGTGTCAATTATCTTTGGGGCTGCTTTTACATTAGCCATTCCTACAAAAAGTAAATAGAAGTGGTCAACAATCAAACTTGGTAAGCCCATATGTTCCCTTGTGCACAAACAGGAAATCTCTTTAAATTCAATATACAGGAGGTCCCCAGGTTACAGGCAAGATACGTTCCTAAGAATGTCTTTAGGTCAGATTTGTATATAACTCAGATTCCTGATGAACAAAGCATATATGGTAATAATAATAATAATGATAATATAATGGCTCATGTGGTGATGACAATACAGTGTAATACTGTAATAAATAATACACCAGTACTGTAATAATAAGTTACGGAAATTACTGTGCTTTTTCTTTTAATTCAAACAAACAGAACATAAAAAGAAACTTACATAAAAAGTTTAGATAGGAATTAAGAGAAATTTCAAAAAGAATATTAAAGATTAACATTTACCTAATGTTGCATCAGGGCTAGGCTGATAGGAATGTTACACTTGTTTTGATCTTCTAACCAAATCAATAATGACCTTTCAATTTCCATAAATAATCCACCACACTGGTTAGTAATAACTGATGCTTCTGCCAAGTGCAGTGACTCACACCTGTAATCCTAGCACTCTGGAAGGCCAGGGCAGGAGGACTGCTTGAGCTCAGGAGTTTAGACCAGGCTGATCAAAAGCAAGATTCTGTCTCCATCAAAAATAGAAAAATTAGCTGGGCATGGTGGCACACATCTGTAGTCCCAGCTACTCGGAAGGCTGAGGCAAGAGGACTGCTTGAGCCCAGGAGTCAGAGGTTGCAGTGAGCTAGGATGCCACCGTACTCTAGCCAGGATGACAGAGTGAGATTCTGTCTCAAAAAAATAAGAAATAAATAATAATAACTGATGCTTTCATTGGAGCACTGCCTTTCAAGTGTTCCATTATTCTCACTTTATCTTTTATAACTGATAATTGTTCCGACAGTTGAGTGACTGAAGCCTAATGCTTTCCCAATGAGTGATGGCATCTGGCCTTTCTCTGAAGGCTTACTTCTACTTTTGTTTCCATTGTAATCACCTTTCTCTTCGCTGCAGGCTCACCTGGACTTGTAGGGGACTTTCGCTTTGGAGGCATGGTCATAAGGGTACACAGGAACTCACAAAATTGAATAAAAATTTAAGACAAAAGCGATGCTGTGTGTAAGCAACCGTATAGACAATGCCATAAGTTAGGGTCACCTGTAACCTAGGTAATGCCTGTACATCAAATAAGGGAAGGATGTCCATGATCACCATTTCTATTCAACATCCTACTGAAGGTCTCAGCTAGTATAATACAGCAAGAAAACCAAAAAAGCATAAAGGTTGAAAAAAAAAAAAAAGAAGTAAAACAGTATTTTTTCACAGATGATGTGATTATGTAGATAAAACAGCCACAAGAATCTACGATTAGAATTAAGAAATAACATAACTACACAATACAGCTATTTGACAAAAACCATTTGTACCCACTATATCTGCTGAAATAAAAAGAGAAAAAAATTAAGAAATAACAATAACCTAGGAAGAGATGTACAAAACCTCTACACTGAAAACCACAAAACACTAAGAGAAATCAAAGAATACCTAAATTAATGGAAAAATACACCTTGTATAGATTTTAAGCGTTAATATTGTAAAAATATCAGTTATCCCAAAATTTATCTAAAGATTCAAGGTGATCCCAGTTAAAACGCCAGAAGTGGGGTGTGGGTGGGGTGAGCGGGTCCTGACAATCTTTTTCTAATATTTATATGTAAATAGACAGAATCTAGACTAGCCAAGATAAACTTGAAGAAAAAAATTGGAAGATTTATACTAGATTTATATTAGATTCAAAGACTTACTACAAAGCTTCAGTAATTAAGACACTGAGGTATTGTCACAGAGATAAAAAAGCCAATGGAACAGAATAGAGAGTCCTGAAACATACCTATGTATATTTGGTCATTTAACTTAATGAAAAAGGCTCCATGGCAATTCAGTGGGAAAGGATAATTTTTTCAATAAATGGTCTGAGATTTATGACAAAGGATCCACTACAATACAGGTAGGAAAAGATGGTCTTTTCGATAAATAAACTTTGACCCTACCGTATATAATACATACACACACACAAACTTAAAATGGATCACTGTCTTACACAGACCAATGGAACAGAATAGAGAGTCCAGAAATAAAATCATACAGTTATGACCAACTGATTTTTGACAAAGCAGACAAAAACATACACTGGGGAAAGGATGCCCTATTCAATAAATTGGGCTGAGAAAACTGGATAGCCACATGCAGAAGAATGAAATTGGATCCTTACCTCTCACTATACATAAAAATTAACCCAAGATGGATTACAGACTTAAATGGAAGACCTGAAATCGTAACAATTCTAGAAGAAAACATAGGAAAAACTCTTCTAGACACTGGCCTAGGCAACAAATTTATGTGTAAGACCCCAAAAGCAAATACAGCAACAACAAAAATAAATAAATGGAACTTAATTAAACTAAAAAGTTTCTGCACAGCAAAGAAAATAATCAACAGAGTAAATAGACAACCGATAGAATGGGACAAAATATTTGCAGACTATACAGCCAATGAATGGCTAATACCCAGAATCTACAAAAAAATCAAACAAATCAGCAAGAAAAAAAACAACCCCATAAAAAAGTGGGCAAAAGACACGATGATTCTTCTCAAAAGAAGATAGACAAATGGCCAGCAAACACATGAAAAAATGCTCAACGTCACTAATTATCAGGGAAACACAAATTAAATCCACAATGAGATACCACCTTAGCCACGTCAGAATTGCCATTATTAAAAAGTCAAAATGCAATAGATGTTGGTGTGGTTGGGGTAAAAAGGGAATGCTTATACACTGTTGGTGGGAATGTAAACTTGTACAACCACTGTGGAAAGCAGTATGGAGATTCCTCAAGGAACTACAGAAGTAGACGTACCATTTGATGCAGCAATCCCACTACTGGGTATCTACCCAAAAGAAGTCATTTTATCAGAAAGACACCTGTACCAAAATGTTTATCACAGTACAATTCACCATTGCAAAAATATGGAATCAACCTAAATGCCCATCAACTGATGAGGGGAATAAAGAAAATGTGGTATGTATATACCATGGAGTGCTGCTCAGCCATAAAAAGGAATGAAATAATGTCTTCTGTAGCAACTTGGATGGAACTGGAGACCATTATCCTAAGTGAAGTATTTCAGGAATGGAAACACAGATACCACATGTTCTCACTTGTAAGTGGGAGCTAAACAAAGGATATATATGGTCATAAAGATCTGTAATGAACATTGGAAACTAAGAAGGGGGAAGGGCAGGAGGGGTTGGGGGATAAAAATCTACCTATCGAGTACAATGTACACTATTATGGTGATGGGTACACCGAAAGCCCTGACTTCAGCATCATACAATTTATCCATATAACAAAAAACAATGGTACCCCTAAATTCTTTGAAATTAAAAAAAAAGGATCATTGTCTTCAATGTAAAAAGTAAAACAATAAAACTTCTAAAACAAAACAAAGGAGAATAATTTCATGAAGTTGGAGTAGCCCAAGTTTCTTAAACAGGACACAAAAAATACTAATCATAAAAGAAAAACGCTAAACTGGACTTGATTAAATTAAGAACTTCTATTCATCAGTACACCACTATGAGAATGAAAAGACAGAACACAAACTGTAAGGAGATACTTGCAATACAGTGGTCTCCCCTTATCTGTGGGGGATATCCAAGACCCTCAGTGGATGCCTGAAACCTCTGATAGTACTTAGCCTTATATATGCTATGTTTTTTTGATCTGATAACTCAGATGGGATATGCTAGATGAGGAGATGATTCACATCCAGGCAGGAATGGAGCAGGACAGCTTGAGATTTTATCACAATACTCAGAACAGTGCTCAATTTAAAACTGATGAATTGCTTGTTTCTGGAATTTTCCATTTAATATTTTGAGCCATGGTTGACCATAGGTAAGTGAAACCACAGAAAGTGAAACCACAGATAAGGGAGGACTAATGCATGTACATCTGACAAAGGACTCATATCCTCACTATATAATAAAATCCTGTAAATCAGTAAAAGACAAATAACCCAACCTAAAAAAATAGTCAAAAGATCTAATAGGCACTTCACAAATGAGGATATCCAAATGGTCAATAAGCACACAAAAAGGTTCTCGTCATCATTAATCACTGGGAAAATACAAATTAAAAGCATAATATCACTACACTCTCCCAAGAATGTCTAAAATGAAAAAGACTGGCAATACCAAACAGTGAAGATATAGAACAACCAGTATTGTCATACATTGCTGGTGAGATTGTAAATTGATATAATCAGTTAGGCAATATCTACTAAAGCTTAACATACAGCTCCCCAATGACCCAGCAATTCCATCTCTAGGCACATACACAATAGAAATAAGTGTGTATTTCTATCAAAAAATATATATAAGAATGCTCACAGAGGTTTTATTCATAATAGCCCCAAACTGGAAATAACCCAAATATCCATCAAAAGGAAAATGGAAAAATTGTAGACTACAAAAGAATACTATGTAACATACAAGTGAACAAACTACCAACACATGCAACAAAATACATGAACCTCTCAGATATGATGTTGAGCAAAAAGCCAAACTTGTGTGATTCCATTTATATTATGTTCAAAAACAGATAACACTAACCAAATGTTCAGAATAGTAGTTACTTCTGAGGGGGAGTGATGTGCACATTGATTAGGAAGCAGCAACAGGAAAACTTCCAAAGTTCTGGAAATGTCTGTATCTTGATCACTATGGTGTTTACATGAGCATTTACACAGGCAAAATTCAGATCAGTATATTTTACATATTAATATATGTTATACCTCAATCTTAAAAAAGACAAATTTAATATGTATTATTTTGCTTAAGTCATTCCCATTCTCTGGCTTCAATTTCTTCCTCTATTAAATGAAAGGATTAGATTATAATCCTTGTTTCCATTGTTAATGGTAATTCTCACCCTATACTATATTGCCTTTTTATCTCTCTACATCCCTTCATTAGACTGAGTGCCTTTATCTCTGTAATTCTGAGAAATAATAAGCATTCTATGAGTATCTACTGGATGAACAGAAATAAACGAACATACAAGAACATATGATTTTGACTTCATAAAATAGTAGGGTAGCAAATGAATGGAATGACCATAAGTGCAATGAGAATTACGAAGAGGGAAAGCTGGAGTAGTCAACGCCATGACTTGAGCAGGATCCTGAAAAATGCTAATATATCATGTCCAAAGCAAAGCCCAATTTCTCTCTGCTGCTATCTCTTGTTGCTTACTCAGGACCTTAGCATCACTCTTAGCACCACATTCTAGGCAAGTTTTTTTCAGTCTTTTTCAAGGTACATGCCGTAACACAGAGAGAAAATGAAAAGTGTACAGTACACTGAAATAAAACTACTGTAAAGATAAAAATCCCAGCACTTATATAACTCTTGAAACATGGTGGACTGTAGCCAATGCTACAACACAGTTCAGTTCTTGGGTAATTACATAAGAAATCTTACAGAATATCAATTCTACCTTGCTTTCCATAATCAGAAGTTTAATTTAATATCAGTTTTTGCTGTTTTTCACTTTCTGTTTCACAGCCACGTAATACATATCTAGAAACCTTTATGGAATCATGAATATGAATTAATTAGTACAAATGAACAATTTTTTGTCCTGACTGTAGAATGCCTCAAGTTGAGAAAGGAACAAAAGAAAACCACTAGAAAGCAGAAAGGATGAGATCAGAACCATTACAAGTGGCTGGAATTTGCAGTTTAGCTCTCAGCATAAATATCAAGACATGCAGCCAGCCCCAGACTCTTCTCACTCTTCCTGCCTCTGGCTGATAAAAAGGGTAGTAGATAATACAGCTCTAGACTGTGCTCATCTATTCGTACAGTATAGGATAGACTCAGGAACACAAATACTTCATGTTAGAGGTAGTGCTGAAGAATTACCTGTCAATCAAACTATATTTTAGGTACTCAAGGAAAGAGTATTATTACTTGACTCCAGGGGTGAATTCTTCTATAAGAGAACAATTTGCAATGAGCGATGAGCCCTTAATTTACTTCAATCGATAAATATGTTTTGGGTATCTACTTTTTGCCAAGAAATCATAGCAGGTCACGTATCCAAGAATATAGACTCATGGAATCCATGGATTAGAGGAATCTTAAAGGTTTACTATCCAGTCCCTTCACCTGATATTTGAATGTCATGTATTCCATGCCAGTAAAGATATCTCCAGTCTCGATTTGAGCACTTCTAGTAATGGGAAGCTCGCCAGGTCTAGAAGTAAACCCTTCCACTTTTGGCAACTCCACCTGTTGAAAGTTCTTCCTTAACAAACACTGAAACGCGCCCCTTGCATCAACTAGTCCTAGATACGTAGGCCAGAATCACGACCTGGCCTAATTCCTCTTTCTGGAAGCGCTGAGGCGCTGACAGGCACTGGCCGGCACCTCTCGGCGTGGGTGGCCGCATCCCCAAGCGCAAAACCCAATCTGGGCAGCCGAGGTGCAGTGAGCAGAGCCCGGGGCCGGGATTCAGGAGGCCTGGGTTCTACCGCAGAATCTCTCTGCGGTCGTGGACAGAATTCTTCGACAAGGTCCGCCGGGTGGATTCCCTGCCGGGACCCGGGACTCGGCCCGCGCAAGCCCGTCTGGGGACCAGGGAGACCGGGAGAGGGAAGGGGCAGGCGCCGCCGGGGCCCAAACCTCCAGTAGCCGCAGCCGCCGTCGCCGGGTAGGGCCGGGCAGCCAGCCGGGCCTGGCGCAGCATCAGCGCCCGCTGCCGCTTCCGCTCGATGCTCGCCCGCACCGAGGCAGGGAGCTCGGCGGGTTGTTCAGAAGCCGCTGGCTCCGGAGAGGGACCCTCGGCCGCCGCCATCTCCAACCCCCTTAAAGGACCGCAGCCCTTCGCTCCGCGCACGCGCACTGCGCGCCGAAACCTGTCCTGGGCTGGGTCGCTTCACCAACCCTGCCTTTGCGCTCCTTCCGCCGAGCGGCCTCCGGGAGTGAGCACGCCTGCGCAGCTAAGGGGGCGGGGTGAAAGGGAAGGGGCGGGGTCTGAGCATGCGCGGAAGCCAGGGATACCTACCAGCCTACTCACCTTCAAGCTGGGAGGAACGTTGGTACTCAGCTCATTTTTCAGAACCTGGTCGTCTTTAGAATGTCTCGCTTGGTAGTTCAGAATATGGACTTTGGAGTCAGACGCGGGTTAAGTCCCTACCTCTGACAAAAGCTGTGTGACCTTGGGCAAGTTATTTACCTTGAGTTCAGTTTCTTTAGTGGTAAAATGAGAATAATTATGGAACCACTTCCTGAGTCATTGGGAAGATGAGATGTGCCAGCACAATGCCTGGCACAGAAAGCTTCAAAAAATGAGAGCAGCTAGTAGTAGTAGTGCCAATCACAGAGACCAATAGATAATTGATCTGATTGTATTTTGGACACGTGGCCTAGATTTGAAATGAAAAGACATGTTATGTGTTTAACACATTAACTGTCCTGGGAGTTGTATTTAACTGACGCTAATTTTGAGCCTGGGACCTCGTAAAGCATATGTAACTCAGGTCTCTTCACCTTGGGAGCCATGTGAACTATTTTTCAAGTTGCTGTAACTCACGCACAGAAAACAATAAAAAAAATCAAATTTTTCATTAAATTAGAAAGGATCGTTTTGTTTTTAAAGTTTTTATTCTATTTTCGTAATAAAACACCATGGCCCCAAGGAAGAATTTTTTTTATGGTGTGGCAGTGAATGTGTTAAACTTTCACTTATGTGCTGTGTGACCTCAGGCAAATGCAGCATATGGTCCAAGGCTGATAAGCATGAAGTTGGCTGTCTTTTCCGTGGAATATTCCCTCAGCATGGATGAGCTGCTGCCAGGTAGACAGCAGGTTTTGCTTTGGGCCAAATATCCTGACTTCTCAAAAGTGTGGCAAGCAGAACAAAAGAAGTATCACATCCTTTTCCAAAAATGTATGCTTTTGCTTTATTACAAATAAAACTTAATTGAAACCAGAAAACATTAACTTCTAATTACTACATATACCATTTAGGACTAGTTTTTAGAAAGGCCAACCCGACACACTGAAGTTTCCCGCTAATATTCAGTAGTTAAAGTTTGAGAAGCACAATCCAGTAATTCTCATCTGTTGGTCACATGTGCATAAAACTGCAGAACCTTGTATAAAGCAGATACATGTTGCCATCTTCTGGTTGAACTGGAAATAGAAACCTCATGCCATCCCCACCTCCTTCCCCTTCAGATCTCTCTTTCTTCCTATCCATAGTTATTGTCTAGGTGAAAATATCTCAATTTCTATGACACCAAAAGCACAGACATCAAAAGAAAACATAGATAAATTGGGCTTCATTAAAATTAAAAACTTTTGTGCATCAAAGAACAGTATCAAGAAAGTGAAAAATCCCACAGAATGGGAGAAAATATTTATCAATCAGGTATCTGATGAGTCAGTATCTACAAGATATAATGAACACTCTCCATTTAACAACAAAAAGACAAACAACCTAATTTTAAAATGACCAAAGGATTTAGACAATTTTTCAAAGAAGATATGTGCCAACAAGCACATGAAAAGATATTCATCGTTAGTCATTAGGGAAATGCAAATCAAAGACACAGTGAGATACCACCCCACACCCACTGGATAGCTGGAATTTAAAAAGAAAAAAAGTGGAAAGTAACAAGGGTTGGTGAGAACGTGGAGGAATTGCAACCTTCATATTAATGCATTGTTGGTGAGAATGTAAACTAGTGCAACTGCTGTGGAAAACAGTTTGTTCCCTAAAAAGTTAAATGTGGGATTACCGTATGAGTCAGCAATTCCACTCATGGGTATATTCCCAAAGAACTGGAAACAGGTGTTCAAACAAAAACTTGCACATGAATGTTCACAGCAGCACTATTCACAGTAACCGAAAGCTGGAAACAACCCAAGTGTCCATCAACTGATGAATGGATAAACAAAATGCAGTATAACCCTACAAAAGAATATTATTCAGCCATAAAAAAGAATGGAGTATAGATGCTACAACGTGAATGAACCTTGAAAACATTACACTGAATGAAAGAAGCCAGGCACAAAAGGCCACATATTGTATGATTCCATTTATATGAAACATTCAGACTAAGCAAACCCAGGAAGATTCCCAGATTAGTGGCTGCCAGGGGCTGAGAGGAGGGGAAAATGGGGAGTGACTGCTTCATAGATAGGGGGTTTCCTTTTGGGATGATGAAAATGTTCTGAAACTAGGTAATGGTGATGATTGCACAACATTGTGAGTATATTACATGTCACTAATGGTAAATTTTATTTTATGTGTATTTTACCACAATTTTTTTAAAACCTTCGAATTCTGAGTAGGCTCAGGAAGGCAATGGAAGTGAATGAACCTAGTCAAGTGCAGAACTGAGGCAAACTGGCGCCTGGAGGTTCCTCTTTAAGGGGGCAGCTACTACACAATGCCAGCTGGTAGTTTCACAGAGAGAATTTGGCCTGTTGTTGCCAAATTGTCCAATCTTTCAAGAAAAGTAAAAATTGAATTTTAATGCACATACAAGTCTCTTGCTGATCTTGTTGAAATGCGTATTCTGATTCCGTAGGTACATGGTAAGACCCGAGAATGTGCACTTCTAACGCGCCCCCTGGTGGTCCTGCAGCACTACAGACCACATTTTGAATAGTACGGGTCAGATAGCAGGTTCCCAAACTTAGCTGAATATTGAAAGCACCTGAAGAGTTTAAAAACACTGGTACTTAGGCCCCACGCCCAGAGATTCTGATGTCATGGGTCAGAGGTGGGATCTGAGTGCCAAGATTCTGTAAAGCCCCCTCCCTCCCTCCAGTAATTCTAGTGGGCAGCAAACTTTGAGAGCCAGCACTCTAGATGACCTCTACAGACTCCAGGTCTGAGCCTCTGAGGCTGTGAAGTATTTCTGGAGGAAAAGGTAACAATTTCCCCCGAGGTGACCTTTTAAGAATAATTAGTCCCCAGATCCACCTCCCCAACAAAACATTCCAAGCCTGAATGCTGGAGGATGTGGCCCATAGCTGAGATGCTGTTCAGGCCCTGGTGTTTTGTAACTCTTCGCAACTTGTGGTCTTCCTTTGCCGGTAACTCCCTCTTCTTTGGTGTACTGACCTTTGTTAGCAAGTTCCGTGTACCTGGGTCTGAATTGTTAGCTGACGCCTCAACCAAGCTAAAATGAACTCCTTCTTTAGAGAAAGGAAGATTGCATGCCCTGATCCGCATGTCCCACGGAGTGACAGAGGCTGAAGGGCTTGCCCAAAGCAAAGCACATGAGTCATTTTGGTGGGGGCACAAAAGCAAAACAGGCAAGGAAAATAGACCAGTGAATGTGTTCTTGCCTCTCCCAGGTCTCAGTCTCGGGGCAAACCTGTGACTACGTCTGTCTTCCTGCTTGGTACCTCTCTCGTCTCCCAGACCAACTGTGATCCTGGCTAAAAGAGAGTTACTTAGCAAAGCATGGAAAGAATTGAAAGCCCTAACCGAAGCCTAACAAGGAGCGGCCAGATAAGAATGGAGGAGGAACGAGAAACTTGGCGGGGTTTCCTGACAGGGCCTCCTCTCTAAGTACGTTACTGGGGTTACTCATGCCCATGACAGGGTGTGAACACATTTGTCTTTATCTAGTAAATAGTACCTGTGTGTGGCTTTCTTTTTTATTTTTCCCCTGATTCCCTGGGGCTTTACCCCTTAATGTGGTCACTGTGAACATCACTGGCATCAATTCACAATAGGGGAACATCTGTGGGAAGAAACATGCCAAGAGGGGAATCTTTCTGGGGAGAAGGAGGAACAACACAGAAATTATGCCCGATCCTGTTGCCTTAGGCTGTATTTATTTAGTAATCCAGGAAATGTGGTCTCTTTTCACTACGATTGACCAGGCAAAACCTCCTTCTGGAGAAACTTAGATTTCAACCTCCCTGAACCAAAAGATAAATGGATTGAGGCAAAAACATCATAGTGGAGCTTCGATCAACAAAATGTGTGTTCAGAATGATTTAGGGAACATTTTGAGTACTCACGGGAATTGTCTTTCCAAAAGCAGTAAGGAGTGGGAGGGTCTTAATGAGTCAACTAAGGACAGGGCCTAGGAAAAAAAATGACCATCAGTTCCGGAAGTCAAAATCCTACATCACTCACAGAGCAGCAAAGCTAGGTCTTCCCTACTCTGCATCCCGCAGGTCCTGAATATGGCCAGAGCACCTTGGTTTTCATTGCCTCTTCCAGGAAGTCTGCCCTGACTCCCTCTCTGGTTGCCTCTGAACTTCCTATGTGTTGGTGTTGTGGGCACAGAAGTGATAGCTCCTGCCATCCTCATGGATTACCAGGTCCTGGAGAGCTAAGACCGTCTGATCGATCCCAGTATCTCCAGGGCTTAGCATAGTATCTGGCACAGAGTAGCTACTCAGAAAATGCTTGTGGAATTAAATAAATTGAAGGAATGATAGTGAATAAAACCAGTTGCATGTCTCTGCAGCACTGAAAACTCAAGATCCAAAGATGAACCCTACAATGACATCTCTGCTTATGCACCTGGGGTGACAGGGAACACTCTACTTTAGAACAGCCTATTCCAGTGTTGTCTAGCTTTGGCCACTATTTATTGTAATAATAATAATAATAACAAAAACTTGTACGGTGCTTACTCTATACTAGGTGATTTTTAAGCATTTAAAATGTATTAATTAATCTAATCTTCATAACTTCTCAGTGAGAATATTCACTAGCCTCAGTTTATAGGTGAGACCACTAAATCACAGAGATTGTAAGTAACTTGTTCAAGGTCATACAGGTAATAAGTGCTAGAGCTGGGTTCAAGCACACACAGTCTAGCCCCAGTGTCGATATTCCCAAGCACCAAATTATAAGTCTCTAAATTACAAGTCTTCCTCTTACTTCCTCTACTAGTGCTGGTCCTGCATGGGTTAGTGCAGAACTGGGATCAGAAACCAGGTTCTTGTCAACACCTGATGAGGCTAACCAACAGAGAAGGCTGGTCCTGGAGCACGGTCCTGGAATTATCGTTGCCCATCTTGGGTGGGACCAAGGGAGGATGAACGTGGTCCAGGGCTCACCCACTATGTGGATGAACTCCAGTCCATACAATGGGTTATTCACTTGCGGTTTCCTGTTCTCTTATTGCCTCGATTGGGGTTTTCCTTTCAATTACCTTTATACCAAGTGTGGTTGTAGCTTCAAACCACAAACCACTTATATTTTATTGGCAAGTACACCCTCTAATAGCTATAGCTCTGTTGAATAACTAAAATATTTATCACCAGAAGCACTTACTTTTATAGTTTTTATAATGCCTGGAAAGTGCATGAGTGTCTCTGGCCTCAGTCCCTTCTTTGGACCCACCGAAACTGGCCCAGTCCAGCCCCCACCAATTCTTACCTGAACAGCCTCTAACCTGGTCTCCCAGACTCCAAGCTGATGCCTCTAATCTGTCTTCAATATGACCTCACAGCTTCATGTTTCTAAAGTACAGCTTTGGCCCTGCCATTCCTCTGCTAAAAAGCTGATGTATTGATTCCCAGTTTCAGGTAATTCTAAGTTTTCATCACCTGGTTCTAGTAGCCCTTTGGGGGACTTTCCTTCCATGAATCTTCATCATGAACTTCATGCTTTAGCCAAACTTGACAAATTTTCTAGACCTGTACTGCACCCCTCTGCTTCTGTGCTTGGCTCATGCTAGTTTTTCTCCCCACAATTCCTTTGTTCATACCTTCACTCATTCTTTCATTTGTATATTCATTCATTCAGCAAACTTTACTACACACTTACTCCAAGCCAGGTCTTATGCCAAGGACCAGGAATACAGCAATGAATTAGTCATGGTCCTCCTCTCGAGGAACTTAAAATTTAATCTGTACTCTTTCTGGTCACATCCATGACCACCTGTCACAATCTTATCTGATCGGATACAATTTCCCTCTCCTTGAAGCCTTTATTCAATGTTTCAGCTGGAAGCAACCTCTTCCCTCCTCTGAGACCTATCCCTTACTACTCACCCCCATCTTCCAAGCACCCCCATCTCCAACCTTCCATCCTGTATTATAATTATGGTGATGCCTTATTTTTTTAATTTTTGTTTATTTATTTTTGGAGACAGTGTCTCACTCTGTCACCTGGGCTAGAGAGCAGCAGCACAATCATAGCTCACTGTAATCTTGAACTCCTGGCCTCAAGAGATCTTCCTGCCTCAGCCTGCTAAGTACCTGGAACTACAGGCACATGCCAGCAAGTCCAGTCCCTTTTTTCTCCTGGATGATACAAGATGCTTTACATCCAGGGACTAGCAGAGGAGCTGCCCAGAGTTGACTCACATCCAGCCAATACTGGTGATTGACACTGCATCCACCATTAGTCAGTGAACACACAGCACAGAGTAATCATGAAAGGTAGTGTCTCTCAGCTTTGTTGAGATTTAATTCATGTTCCATACAGTGCACTCGTTTGAAAGTGCACAATTCAATCATTTTCATTATAGTCACAGAATTACGCAATCATCATCATAATCAATTTTAGAACATGTTTGTCACCCCAGAAACAAACCCTATACCCTTAAAAGTCACTCCCCCACTTCCCCACAAACCTTCTCAGCCCTGGGCAACCACTGATCTGGTTTTTGTTTCTATAAATTTGACTATTCTGGACTTTTCATATCAATTGAATCATACAATACATAGCCTTTTGTGTGTGGCTTCTTTCACTTAGCATGATGTTTTCGAGATTGATATATATTGTAGTACTGCAGTCCCCAACTCCTGGGCCTCAGAGGGGTACTGGTCCATGGCCTCTTAGGAACAGGGCCACACAGCAGGAGGTGAGTGGTGGACAAGTGAGCAAAGTTTCATCTGTATTTACCGATGCTCCCCATCACTCAAATCACCGCCAGAGCTCCACCTCCTCCCCCCACTCCGCCCCCATCTGTGGTGAGTGGCAGGTGAGCAGTCCATGGAAAATTGTCTTCCATGAAACCGGTCCCTGGTGCCAAAAAGGTTTGGAGATTGCTTTTGTAGTATATATTGATATTTCATTTTTTTACTGACAAATAACATTCCATTATGTGGGTATACCACATATTATTTATCCATTCATCTATTGATGGACCTTGAGTTGTTTTCACTCAAGGTTGTTTTGAATAATGCTGCTACAAATGTTCATGTGTTAGGTGGCTAGTTAGGATCTCCGGCTCTTCTCGGGAGAGGGGTTCCCTGTTTTGGTTCTGTTTTGAGCAATTGCTCTACCTGGGAAGAAGGATAAGGGCAGGCACCCCATTTTTGTGATGCCCCACCCTTAATCCTATCCCGAGCAACTGCTACAACTGGGGAAGGAGGGAATGTTTTATCAATCTAGGAATTCCCCAGCCCAGGCATAATAAGATTTAGAAAGTGACCTAGAGTAACCTAAGAGTAATTAATATGCCATTAGCTTGAATCTGCATTGCTGTTTAACCCCACCCCAGGTGGGCTTTCTTAGAGGGAGCTCATAGATGGAATTTTGAGGACACCTGTTGATCATTTGATAACATCCCACACCTCCCAAGAGCCCTCCTCCAGACTGGGTTAATAAAAGGAAATAATCCAAGAAGTCAGAAAGTGAATGGGTCAATGGGTGAGTTGGTCTCTCTCCACTCGCAGAGACAGACATGTTTTATTCTACAATAAAGAGTTGCTCTTGTGAAACTGCTCCCTCTCTGAGGTTACTCCGTCATATTGGCTTTGCTGGTTTTTCCAAGAAAGGAGTCAGAGGACCGGGATAATAGTCTGGACTTGACACTGTGGTGTGTCTGGTCATTCTTTGGCCAAGAGCACACCAAGAACTGAGAGCAGGCTTCCACCCTGACATCTGTGGTGCTGAAATCCAGGATTCTGACACATGTACAAGTATTTGTGTGGATGTATATTATCATTTTAATTGGGTATAGAAATAAGAGTGGAATTTCTGAGGCATATGGTAACTCTATATTTAATGTTCTGAGGAACTGCCAGACTGTTTTTCAAAGTGACTGCACTTTGCATTCCCACCAGCAGTTTATGAGGGTTCCAATTTCTCCACATCTTTGTCAACACTTATTATCTTCTTTTTGATTATAGCCATTCCATGGATAAGAAGTGGTATCTCACTGTGGTTTTGATTTGCAATTCCCTAATGATTACTGATGTTGAGCATTTTTTCATGGGTATATTGACCATTGGTATATCTTCTTTGAAGACATGTCTATTAAAGTCTCTTGTCCATTTTTAAATTGGGTTATTTGTCTTTTTATTATTGAATTGTAAGTGTTCTTTATATATTTTACATATCCCAGGAATTTTAATTGTTTTCTTTGCACAATCTGTATTTTCTAAATTTTCTACAATGATTACGAGTTACCTTGGTAAACAGAATGCATAACCAGTATGTAATACCAATATATGTGAAAATATAGATATTGTCCTAATCAAATTTATGAATGACATAAAACTGGAAAGGAGGATTAAAATCAAGATCCATTCTTGGATGAATGGAACAATGAGTCAAATATAAAATTCCTCCTTTGTTTCAAAATGTCTGTAAGGGTATTTGATAAAAGGGTCCCTTTCTGCAGGTGTGGGAGGCCACCTTCGATGACCTCCAGGACCATGGTCAACCTTCAATGTCTATGGTTTTCAGTTTAGGTAGAGGCAGACCTCTCTTGAGAAGGGCTGATGGCATAATCTGAAGGCCACAAACTGAGTGGGAACCAACAGTGTGACATAACTGCTAAAAAGAGGTGATGTAATCGGAGGTAATGAGAACAAAAGCAGTGTCGCACTGTTTGGGGCTGCTCAGACAACATCTGGAGCTTGTGTCCAGTTCTGGGCACTGCCCAGGGAATTAGAGAGCCGTCCATATGGCCAGGATGGGGAGGGAAGAGCCATTGTGAATAGTGCTGCAATGAACACTGGAGTGCAGATGTCTCTCTGACACACTGCTCAGTGCTGGGGGGGGGGAATAAGGCGGCGAGGGGCAGCGATGACCTGCTGCAACAGGCCCTCCAGGCCAAGTCTTCCCCTCTGTCAAAGAGGAGCTAAAACTCTGGGTTTTTATGTGAAATCTTCCAATTTCTAAATGTTGATGCCAATGTTTAAAAAACCTACATAGGCTTGAAACCCCTTTGCCACAACTCCATTGTGGTCTTCTTAACTCCACTTGCACATCCCTGGGATGTGGAGCTCACTCCCATGGGAGCAGCCTTCTCTATCTGTGACTAATAGAAACAGATCCCTCTGTTTAAATAGAAACCGATCTCTTTATAGTATGCATGCCCAATCCCCCCTGACCTGCACAGCCTCTGCGTTAGTCCTCACCTTAGTCTCTGGGCCACTCATGCATTCATTGATGCACTCATTCATTCACCCCCAGGGCTCAGTTGCACAGCATCTGTTCAATCCATGGATACGAGTTCCTCACCAGTAGAAAATGTGTTTTCTTCATCTCTGAGCCCCTTGGAGCCTCCTCCTCACCCATGTCTGGGACAGAGAGGGAGCGCCCTTCTCCCCTACGGCTGGGAACAGAGAGAGGCCCAGAGATACCCTGGGTACCCTGAGTGGGAAGACTGCAACCTCGCGATTCCTCTTCAGGATGACAGCTGCCCCAGGGAAGGAGTTCCCTTGTGGACTTTGCAGGCGGCTCTCCGTGGGCAGCAGCCTGGCACTGCGAACAACTAGCACATAGTTCACTGGACTTGTGGCCCTGATCAAGTCACTGTTGTCCCAGCCTAGGCCTCTCTGTGTGTTCAGTAGGGGTGTTAACACCCACTGCATGGCATCATGGCGCACACTATCGAGGCGAGAAGTGGAAGGAACGTGTAGTCCCACAGGGCTGAGTTTGAATCCAGGCTTGGTCAGTTTGGGCAGATTATTTAATATCTATGAGATTCTGTTTCCTTATATATAAAATGGGGATAAAACTGCCTACTCTTCAGGCCTGTTCTTTGGATCCAAACTCAGAAATAATGGTGCAGGCTGAATGTCCTTCCGGCGCTGTAGATGTCCTGGAAAGGGTAGTGAGTGTTGTTGTTACGGACCGCCAGTAGAGGGCACCAAACCATTCTATAAATGAAACCGGCCTCCGGTGTCCCGGCCACAAAGGCGGCTTTACGCAGACTGCGGGAGGTCCAGGGAGTATGCAGTTGCTCACTCGCTCTCTCTCTCCCTCTCTCAACCCCCCTCCCCTTTTTATTGGAAAGTTAGAAATTACACTTTACATTGTACTACGGGGGGCATTTATTTTTAAAAGCAGCTTGCAGTAGTGGAAAGAGTACCCCTCAAGAAGAAGGTTTGTAGAACGTGGATTCTTGTCCTTGCCCTAGTCCTTGTGCTGTGTGACCTTGGGCAAGTCACTGTCTGTGTCTGGACCCCCCACCCCCCCACTCTTGCACCCTGAAAGGGATGGGCCAGTGGATCTCTAAGAGACCTTCCAGCTGTCCGCAGGATTCTGGGACAAACAGATGTCATGAAGCGCGCAGGTGGTGTGGGTCGGGGTTGGGGGGCATGGACTGACGACCGACCTCTGCATGCCCTCGCTGGGGCCGGGATTTGATGATTTAAACACAGTCAAGGGAAGCCACGTACAGGCTAATCCTGGCCTTACAGAGGAGTGCGGTTAGAGTCGTTGGGTGGTGGCGATGTTTTCCTGCGAGCGCACACGATGCTTATCACCTTTTGTGCAGGTTGACGCTGAAGCCACGGAGACCACCCAGCCTGACAAAGAAAGGAATTCTTGTCTGCCGTTGACAGCCCTCAGGTTGACGGCTTTCCATTTGCCCCCGAGGCTGTCACCCGCAGAACAATGGCAACGAGCAGGGTGGCTCTCACCTGAGACTGGCGCTGCCGCCGGAGGAGGAGGAGGCCAGCATGGGGCGGGGGTGCTGTCTCTCCCCGCAGCTTGTGAGGGTTGGAAGATCACTCCCGCCTGCAGCGGACACGCTGGGAGAGACGGCGGAGGATTAGGATTATTTTCCGTGCGGATGGTGATCGGAAAGCAGTCACTTAAGACGTTACTCCTCATTTTAAAAAAGTTATAACGAACTGATACACACAAAAACATAAATCTCAAAAGCATTATATTGAGTGAAAAAGGCCAGACATAAAAAGAGCACATACTGTATAATTTCCATTTCTTTGAAGTTCTAGAGCTGATGAAACTAAGCTACGATGGTAGAAATTAGGTCTTGGGCAAGAGGAAGATTGACTACAAAGGGATGCAAAGGAACCTTCTAGGGGATGCAAACATTCTAGGTCTGGATTGATTGGGCGATGACATGGATGAACATACCTTTGTAAAACTCATTGAACTGTGCACTTAAAAATCAGTGCAGTTTACTCTATGCAAATTACACCACAATAAGACCGATGGAAAAGTTGAATTGCAAAAAAAGTTACAATGATTTTTCTCATTCTCAAAAGAAATACACGTCCACACGAGAAGACTGAAAAAATACTGATTTTTTTTAAAAGGAAATAAAAACCATTACCTAGAAGTAAACATGGTTATCATTTTATATTGATATAATAATACCAGTTCTTTATTGTCCAAAAATGAGATCATACAGTTTTGTAATCTAATTTATTTATCGAATTGGCAATATATATACACAGTTAAAACTTCAAAAGATACCAAAGGGCATAAGGTAAAAAATAAATATATCTCCCAGTCTCGCTCTCCAGAAGCAATCACTTCCATCAGTTACTTAGATATCCTCCTAAACTTATGTCACGCATTTAAAAACAAATATGTATGATGATCCTTAAGAGAAAAAAATGGAAGTATACTACACACACAATTTGTACCAATAGTAACCTGTATTTTTAACATAACATGACAACATGAAATATCTTTCCATGTCATTAAAATGTTTCTACAACATCATTTTAAGAAGGCTTGTGATCAAAGTAGAACATAAAAACGGAAACATGCAAAAATCCTAAGTGTAAAGCTCAAAGGGTTTTCACAAATGGAGTCTACTTCTATGTCCATCACCAATATAAAATAAGGGAACATCACTGGCATCACCCAAAATCTTTTGGATCCTCTCTGTCACATCTCCCCACAAAAGTAACATGATCCTGATTTCTAATTTCTAAAATTGGTTTTGCCTGGTTTTTGAACTATGGTAGAATCATACAGTATTTATTTTCATGCCCATATTCTTTCACTCAACAGAATGTGAATGAGATTCATTGATGTTGTTGCATATAGCAACAGTTCATTCACTCCTATTGCCATGTATATTATAGTATTCCTTTGTATAAATATATCACTATTTATTTATTCATTCTACTGTTGATGGACATGTGGGTTGTTTCCAAGTTTTGGCTATTTTACTATGAACATTCTTTAGATGTCTTTTGGTGAACATATGTATGCTTTTCTGTTGCTTATGTGCTTAGCAATGCAACAGCTGGGTCACAGGATATGCATATGTTCAGCTTTAGGAGAAAATGCCAATAGTCTCCAAAATGGTTGCACCAATTTACATTCTCACCTGCAGCATAGGAGAGTTGCAATTGCTCTACATCCTTACCTACAACATCAATTTTAATGGCTACACTGCCTGTCATTCTATGGATATGCCATACTTCGTTTGACCAGATTCCTGTAGTTCAGGGATTCTTTGCCATGGGACTCTAGTCCTCTCATAAAGCCTGTGGACCCTGTCTTAGAATATGACATAGTAAAATATGAGCTTTATTATTAACGCACTAAAAAAATACCATCTAGGAACAGGTCTAATAACCTAGTAATTTCAAAATTTCAAGATGAGCATAAAAATAAAAATATGTTTTTCTGTTTTTAACCTTTTGTGCTGCTTCTTTTATAAATCCATATCTTGGCTTTGCCAATTTTTTTAATGGCCTATTTCTTTTCAATTTTTAAATAAGAACTCCTTATGTATTATGGATATTAACCATCCTGTGAAATATTACCATTTTTTTCATTTGTCATTAGCTTTGCCATTTTGTGGTCTTTAGAATGGACAGAAGCCCTGCGTTTGGTGAGATGACAAAGATTGACTTAATAAGTGATCCAGAAAGTAGGGGAGGCTGTTTTATCCTTATAACAATCTCGGGAGGTTAGACAGGTCCCAGGGCTCATTAGCTCCATTTTACAGATGAAAAAAACAGAGTCCCTAGAGGGTAAATGCTCAAATCCTAAGCCAGAACATGTTGGAGTTGCATCTTAACAGTCCCTCCTGACACAAAGCTTTGAAAAACCCCATTCACCAGAGAAAGGGAGTCAAAGGTCCAGGGTGTGTACACAGACAGCCCTTGAAAGGAATGTGGGGTTTTGTGGTTTGGGTTTTTCCTCCCCTTTCTAAGCACGCTTCGCATGCCAGCAAAGGGTGTGCGTTTGTGTGTTGGGGGGAAGGGGGGAGGTGCAGGGTTGCATGTCAGTCCTAAGCCTTTTTATAAAGGAGGTCAAAGCATGGAACCTGTGCTGAAGCTCAAAAGTCCTTTCTGGTTTTCTAGTGTCTCATTGGAATGAGACTCAACCCAACAGTGGGAACTGGGCTTTGGTTCCATGTAACACAACTTAGTAAATGGTTTATTGTGATCTGAACACGGGCTTCAAATTCACAAAATACTCCTTTTGTGACAATAGAGATAAAAAAAACTCTCTGCTTCATGGCCTCAAAACTAAAATTGAAAAGATAAAAAAAAAATAGTCTTTACATGCCTATGGCACTGCCTAATCCAATGTGAAATCCTCCTTTGTGGAAGATTAAAAAATATATATTTTCTGGTCAAATGCTTTGAACGAATGCTAAATATTGCACACCCCTTTTGGAGATTCACAATGAAAATTAGTATATTTGAGGCTCCAAGATGTCGTGCAAGGATGAGCCACCTGAACATCTTAATCTAGGGTTTACTTAATGTCTCTAACCACTGAACCCTTTCTCAGGTAACATCCAAGATCTCTTACCAAATGACAGTCCCAAGGAACTTAATTTTGGTTAGTGCTGCTATGAAACATATATTTCAATTACATATGTGTATTAGGAACAATTGCAATATTTTAAAACATTAATATATTCCTCCATTAATTCCAGTTTATGACTTTGAACAAGGTTGACAATGTTTTTGAACCTAAATAGATGCAGGTTAAATTCTATTACAACACATCCCGAGAGACTTCCCAAATTTTTTTACATGTGTGCTGTGCTTTCAAATATATCCAATATTCCTTATTATGAGTGTACTATTTTCAGAAACTGAATACTTTTTTGCCGATCCAGATATTTTTAGTGTGTAAGAAGTTTATCGTAATATGCTTTCACTGTATTGCACTTCTGAGTGACTCAGACTTGGTATCTATCTTTATTAATATTCATAAAATATCTTATTTTCAGATTTTTAAGTATTGTTAATATCATTAATTTTATTGAAGTTTATGTAATTCTCATGAAAATATATAAATGGATTATCCCTTTGAGGCATTAAAATATTTCTGAATAGAGTCTTTTTTTTACTATAGGAGTAATTGACTAGTCCTTTTAAGTTTTCAGAAAATATAGAAAAGCAGCAAAAAAATCCATTATCTAGTCTCTCAAATACAATCATTATTAACTTTTTCAGCAAGTCTTTTCTTCTATGTGTATACAGTTTTTACATAGTTGAGATCCCACTTTGTCATTTTGTCTTACTTTATTGACTTAATATTTTAGCAAGAGTATTAGCATTCGTTTTTATATTCAATAAACATATAAACAAAGAAAACAAATTTCAGACTCTCTGCCTTCCAAGAGATCATGGTGGTTTCAAATATCTGGGTTCCAGAGGAGTAATTAAGATGTTCCTCGCAGAAGGCAGAGGGGTCCAGGCTGTCTCAGAGGACGGTCCTGAGTGTCCGTGGAGTGGCCTCTCGCCCCCAGCAGCACCCCCTCCCCACAGCTAAGTCTTCCTGGGTTCCCCTGAAGGCTCTTCCCACAGCAGGTGCTGGGACCGTCCCTTCCCTCAGTCAGACATAAGTCAAAGGACTGAGGTTATGAGGGATGGGTGATTTCGACCTTCACGGAATGGAGAAAATCCAGATAAACGGCCTCCCCTCAACCACCACATTTTGCTCTTCCTTTTCTCCCAAGTTGGCAATAACAGGAACAATTGCACATTACCTTACGGCCTGAACGCAGGGTCAAATACATAATCTAATGTGGTCCTGATGAGACCCTTTCACAAATGGGGTAGTTGAGGCTCAGGGGACTTCCATGATTTGGCCAAGATTCCTTTCAGCTGGTACGTGACTGCTCCGGAATCCAAGCCCTGGGCTTTGGAGTCCAAATCTCTGGCTCTTGCCCTTTCTGTGCAGACCTGCACCTCTGCTTCCAGGCAGCATAAAATGCCATGTAAAATGTCAAACCACAGTTCAGCTAGCCTTGGCTGTGTAGAGTTGGAAGATATTGCAATCCAACAGAATTAACAGGCTTATTACAAAATCCTTCTAATGCCTCAGTCAACTTATCTGAGCCCGAGTTCTGGGCCCTCCATTGCTGGGCTTTCACCTGTGGCCGACAGGTGCATACATTAGGAGCAGACGCCATGCAGGACTGGGAAGGGGCTCGGTTTGCATAATAGCCACAGGTGTTCTGCTCTGCCTCTGGGCTTCACCCTTTTATACCTGGCCAGACGACACAGGCATGACGACAGAGACTGGTTTGTCTTTCTGAGGTTTTACATGATTGGCAGGGTTTGCTAGATAAGGCAACTTGCATTTTCCTGCCTATGTTTCCCATGCTAAAGTGGGACTCTCAAAGACAGCTCCAAAACTTTGAATCTGGTGGTTTGCTCTGGCTGAAAGCTGAGTAAGGAAAGGTTAAAAATATACAGGTTTATTAAGGTGAAATTAAAAGAGCATTCTAACCAAGCCAAGTGTGAGATTAGGGCTGGAATTTGCTGGTAACAGCTAGAACATAGTGAGAAAGAAACCAGATTGTATATGTCTCTTTAAAACAAACAAATTTCACCATGTAATACATGCCCTTTGCCATCTGCCATCATTACAAATGGACAGAGTCCCAAGCCTGAGGCTAACAGGCCTCCAAACTGGGGCTTTCAATCTTCTCTTCTAATTCCCTCAAATTCCTGAAAGGCTGGACTGGAGAACCTGTCCTTTACCAGAGTAGGTCTCAGTTTCCTCACCCATAAAATGAGGGATTTTGAACACATGGCCACTGAGGATCCTTCTAGTAGAGTTTCTATTATTTCTACATGAATTCATCTTAAGAATCGGTTCTGAACACTCATCTTCTGGCAGCGTGTAAGATGTGCATTTATTTCCTTCCTGCGAGAGCCTGCTGTTCACCAGGGCAGGGCGAGACCAGGGGAGAGGCAGGCCCAGCACACGGCGCAGGGGGTGCAGAGGGCCAAGGGGGTTATGGAAGAAGAGATTCTGTCCAGATGAAAAGATGTCATGGAGGAGGTTGCATTGATTGGGCCCTGATGGAGGAGAAGGATGTCAACACGCGTTGATGAGGAGGAAAAGGGATTCTTCATGGGGGAATAGTGTGAGCAAGGCAGAGAAGCAGGAGAGAGCAAGGTATGTCCACACTGTCATGAGATGAATGTGTCTGGGATGCAGGGTCTCAGCAGGGGCACTCTTGAAGCTCAGGAGGCCTTGAACGCCAAGGCAAGGGGTGCATAGTTCATTTGGTGGGTACCAAGAGCCACTAAAGTTCTGAACGGAGAATGTGACATCATCAGAACTGTGCTTTAGGGGAGTCAGTCTGGCAAAATGGGCACACTGATCTTTTCAAAGGCCCCTTAGGTGGCAAATGAAGGAGCTGAGATTAGAAACCCCATCAGGGTGACTCCCAAGCTTGTGCACGTAACTCTTCCAGAAGGCCATAGAAAGACCGTAGATGAGATTCAAACCTGAAATTCAGACTTGCTTTTAAACACAAGTGTCCTATCAAAGGGATATACTCAGGGGAAAAAATTAACAACTGACAGTGAAGGAGTGGAGATTCACCTCGTAATTTCTAGTGTGGTGGCCCCCCAAAGGTATGCCCACATCCTAATCTCTGCTACCTGTGACTATGACCTCATGTGGCAAAAGGTGTCATCAAGGTAAGGATCTTGAGAGGAGGCACTTCTCCTGGATTATGTGGGTAGGTCTTATAAGCAGTCACATGTATCCTCATAAAATAGACACACAGAGAAGGTTCCCAGAGAAGTGGAGGAAACAGCAATGTGACCACAAAGGTTGGAGTGATGTGGCCACAAGCCAAGGAATGTCTGAGGCCACCAGGAGCTGGAAGAGGCAAGGAATAGATTGTCCCCTAGAGCCTCAGGAAGGAGTGCGGCCCTCCTGACACCTTGATTTCAGACTTCTGGCCTCCAGAGCTGTGAAAGAATAAGTTTCTGTTGGTTTAAACCACCAAGGCTGTGCTAATTTGTTATAGCAGCCATGGGAAATTAATACACTAGATTACCTTTTGCTAAATTTAATTAATTCATTGGAATAGGTAATACATGCATGTGGTTCAAAATTTTTAGAGTATGAAAGATCCAGGCTCAAAGGAAATCTCCTTCCTTCCCATGCCCTTGAGCCACCCAGTTTTCCTTCCCAGAGGTGTCTACTAGTGGTTCAAGATGATCATTTAATCCTCTATTTTATGTGACATCAGAATTTTACAAATTATCCCCGAATCATCTGGAAGGTAGCATGTGGTCATGGGGTAATGGAAAGAGATCTTGTCCTTGCACACAGACAGACCTGGGTTCAAATCCCAGCCCAGTTCCAGCACATAGACAGGGACTCTCTGGGCAAGCTCCCAAGCTCAGGGCCTTGGTTTCCTCCTCTGCAAAATGGGGACAATGACGTTTCCCACCTCTGTAGATGCTGTGAGGATTACTGAGATGACTGGGGTGACATTCACAGCAGGGTGACTGGTGTGCGGCTGTGCAGAGAGTTCCCATCTTTTGAACCCATGTCACTGAGGCTCACCTGACCTGCTGGGGGTGCTGCTCAGCTCAGGTGTTTCTGTTTGGACTCAGCATGTCCTTTGCTGACAAGTCTAAGAGAGATGGCTGCATTCTGTCATTCCAGGGTGATTTCCGTCTGTCTGTGGTATCGTCTTTAGGTGTTGATGGAAATCAAGTTCACATTGTATCAGTAAGCCAGCTCTTTAAACCCTAAGCAGAAAGGAGTGAGCATCACGGGAAGCATCAGCAGCAGAGACAGGCTCCGGGCCTTTGCCCATGCTGTCCTCTCACCCACAATGCCTTTTGTCCCAAGTGCAAAAATTCCAACAGCAACCATGCAATGGGGTCTGCAGTGTAACAGAAAGAACATAGGAACTAGGGGATTCAAACCTGCTTATTTACACTGCAACTTTCACCAAAATTCTTCTCCTCAATGAGCCTCAGTTTTCTTTATCTGTAAAATGGGGATTATGCCTTTATCCCTACCTATCTCACAGTTGTCATGTGGGTTATAAAGGAAGGATCCAAGAGCAATTTAGACATTGCCTACTCCATTCCTTATTTTACAAAAGAAAAAATTAGTGCCCAGAGAACGTAAGTTACCTGCCCAGGATTACCCAGCAAGTTTATACCTGGGCTGGGGCTGCAACTCAACCTTCAGGAGAGACCCCTTTTCTTTTCAGCAGGCTGGTAAGATGAATGTGATAAACCATAACATACTATGTAAAAGTCATTTGAAGTCACCTCTCTTAAAGACGGCTAGAGGTCAATCTACACGTTTCTTTTTCTAAAGTTCTGTCCAAAATGGATGAAGCCCCAAGCCTCTGCTTTTCAGCCTTTGGATGAAGGGTTCAGGGTATTTGAATTACCTTCCTGACTGTGGGCCTCTGGACCTAATCCCCTCCTGGCCACTGGCTGCTCCTGACAGCAGTGAGTGTGCGTGCCCCTCTGTGCCCCTTGATTAGGAATGCAGGGAATTAGCCCAGTGCATGAGGCCACTTGACCTTCTGCAGGGTGACATGGTGTTGGGGACAGGTGGGGGGACCTTTTAGTGGCAAATGATTCTTCCCTGGATTGGGTAAACATTCTTTAAACCTACACATCATTCTCAAATATTTGTCTCCCTGATTTGTACTTTATTCTTTCCAAGTTGTATGAAACTAGAAAACAACTTGGGAGGTTTCCAATCAATGTTTACCACAATCCAAAATGAAATGTCTTTTTTCTTTTTTCATATCATTAAAAATAAAACAACAGAATATCCTGTCGTAAGGGAAAAGGCCATTTTCATTGTGTAGGGGAAAGTGGTGCTATTAACAGAATTAGCAGGAACAGACAGAAAGGAATTTGGGTTCCCTTGCTCTAAATCAGCTAAAGACACCCAGTGCTCTATATCCCTTGTCTCATACCTAGAGACACCAAAAAAATCATTAAAAAATAATAAAACTCAGTAGTATTTGAAGGAATCAATCAGTTTTCACTTAAAGCAAATTAGATGGGCTAGAATGAAATGACAACTACAGAGATGTCTCCTGGCCCCTCGAAGGTGCTCTCCAAATGTTTGGGCCAGGTATCATTATCATCAAGCTACAGCGCATCCCAGAATGGACAACAGAATGTTGATGCTTGTTGCAACCCAAACCAGCATCTAGCCCTTTCAGTACAATATTTAACAAGGACAGCCTGGTTTGGTTAAAGCAGAAGTCCCTCGGCACTTTTCAGGTTTTGATAGCAGCTGAAGCTTAAATAAATGTAAGTAGCTGCAGTTACTGGAAAACATGAAGTCTTCAGTCAAGATTTTTGATCCATGAGACAAATTCTGCCATTTCAGTTTGAATTCTTTCAGCAACAGTCATTGAGGACTTTCTCTGCACGGTGTGCTCTGCCAGGGTGGAGGGATGAGATTTCGTTCTCTCCCTTCTGAAGTGCCCTGAAGAGGGGAATACAGACGTAACAATGCTTAATTCAGAAACAAGGTGCAATGAGGTTGGTGCTACACAGAGGTTCAGGTGATGCGGTAAAGGTAACATAAAACAGAAGCGCGGAATGATTCTGATTGGAGGGAAACAATCAAGAAGGCATCATGCAGGAGACAGGAGTTGGGTCAAGAAGGATTCTGATGGGTGGAGAATGGGGATAGGTAAGGGCATTTCAGTTTGAGGAAACAGAAAAAGCACGAACACTGGGGAGTATACAGAGGAGGAAATGAGAAAAGAGCATTTGGATCCATTCGTGCCCTGGAGAGTTTTGGATGCCAGCATTTGGAGTATGAATTGTATCTTGTAGGTGCTGAGGGTCCTTCAAGGTATTTAAGCAGGGGGCGACATCCTCGGAGAGGAGTGACATCATCAGAGGGGAGTGACATCATCAAAGGGGAATGGTATCACTGAGAGGACCTCAGAGGGGAATAACATCCTCAGAGGTGAGTGACATCATCAGAGGGGAATGACATCATTAGAGAAGAGGGACATAATAAAGAGGAGTTTTAGGAAAATAATTCTGGTAGCTGTGTGGAAGGTGAATTAGAGCTGGGGCGTGGGGGATACAAAGATCTGCTAGAAAACTTCTAGATGGGGCAGAGTGGGGTTTAGAGAGAAGAGGAGCAAGAATAAGGAGGTACAAGGGGAAGAGAACTTTCTCTCCCCAAATAGGCCCTTAACTGTGGCTTTCACAGAGCTCTCCATGGGACAGTAGAGTCCAGACCAGCACAAAGATGTTAGGATTTGGGCTAAAACTGTGGGGAAAGAGCATCTCAGCTTCCAAGTTCAACCAGTCTAGTTGTGGTTTTAATCCACTACTTACTACATACATATCTTCAGGAAAGACATTTCACTTCCTAAGGCTCCGTTTCTTCATCTGCAAAATGGGGGTAGCAGTGATAATATAGAGGGCCTTTGAGAGGCAAAATGAAAAAGCGTGTGTCAGTGAGATAAACCATGCAAAGTGCTTAGCTGGGCGCCAGCACAGGGTAGGTGTTCAGTAAATCTAGCCGAAGTTCTTACTGTAACCAAGACATGACCCGACAGGGCCAGGAAGAATGGCTCCATCTCCTTAGTCCTGGGGAGTGACCTGACTCCAGGAAGGGGACTGGGTCCACCTGTTGGTTTCCCTTTGTGAGGAGCTGCTCCCCTCCCCTCCATCTGCAGACTCAGCCACCTTCTGTGCTATTTGCTTTTCCCATTTGATTGGTGGGATCGTAACGGCATGACAATAGGTTTTGAAATGCTCCTGATCACTCAAAAACACTAACTCCTCTCCGTGTAAAGGGGAATGACAACTACCTGTGATTCCATGCTTCCAACAGCGTCGACATGGTCGTCTTTCCTAGTTGTTGAACTCGCAAACCCAGGCTGTACACGCTTTCCCTGGGAAGCCAGTTGCAAGAGTAAGGCTGTTTCCCCACTTTAGAGACCCAGGGGTACCTCTGAAACAGTTTCTTCTGGATCTAAAAATTCAGTTATCCAAGTTTTCCATGTAGTGAAATGTGATCATCTGGGACTTTAGTTACACATAAGTTCCATATTTTCTTTTGCATATGTCAGATTTATGTACAAAATTTAACTTTTGATTTGGAAATAATTTCAGGCTTACGGGAAAGTTGTAAGATTAGGATAAAGGACTCCCTTATGCCCTTTACTCAAATTCGCCAATTGTTACCATTTTGAGCTTTTTTTTTTTTTTGCCATTCTCTCTAAGCCATGTTATTTTTTTCTAAGCAATTTTGAGAGTCAGTTGCGTATATCATGCCCTATAACACTTAAATACTTCAGTGTGTTTCCTAACAAGGACTTTTTAAAAAATAACTACAATATAGTGACAAACCCCAAGAAAAGTAACACTAATAAAATAATTTTAACCAATCTATTGTCTTTATTCTAATTGTTATACATTTTCCTAATAATGTCCTTTCTAGCCATTTCCGCCTGTCAGTCAAGAATCCAGTCCAGAATCAAACACTGCATGTTTCTTTAGTCTCCTTTGATCTAGAACAGCTCCTTCAGCTTTTGGTCTTTCACTGACATTGAGATTTTAGGAGAATATGGGCTTTTTTTGTTGTTTAATAGAATGTTCTTTATTTTGAGTTTGTCTGATGCTGCCTCATCAAGTTAGATTCAGGTCGTGCATTCCAGGCTGAACTCGTGCATACACGATGCTCTGTCCTTCCCAGGGTACCCTGATCTTCATCTGCAGGTACAGGATGTCCATCTGCCCCCAGCAGTGATGTGAACTTTCATCACTCGGTAAAGGTGAGGTCTGGTTTCTCCGTTACATAGGTAACTTTTTTCCCTTGTGACTAAAAAATAATCTGTGAAAAGATACTTTAAGATCATGCAAATATTCTGTTCCACATCAGAATTTAGTCTAGCCATGGGGAAAATGTTAGAAAATCTAAATTGGAGGGTATTCTAGAAAATACTCGACCAGGACTCCTCAAAATTGTCAAGGTCATGAAAAACAAGGAAAGACAGGAACTGTCACAAATGAGAGGAGTCTAAGGAGACAAGACAAGTAAATGCAACGTGGTGTCCTGGATCAGATCCTAGACCAGAAATAGGAAATAAGCATAAAAATTATTGAATCTAAAACAAAGTATAGAGTTTAACGTACCAATGTTGGTTCTTCATGTTGACAAGTGTACCATGGTAATGTCAGATGTCAACATTAGGGAATACTGGGGGAGGTATATGGGAATTTTCTGCATTATTTTTGTAATTTTTTGGTAATTAAAAAATTATTCCAAAATAAAAATATGATTTTTAAAACTGTATCCCTAAGATGTCACGCTTTTTGAAGATTCTTATTCAAATCAGTTTTTACTATGATAGTTGCAAATGATGATCTTCCAACTCTAGCACTCTCTTCACATTTGTTGGTTGTCATTTTACTACAAGCAGGAGTCCTTTCCTCTTCCCTACTGTTTGTCCATTTATCATTAATCTATTTATCACCAGCACGGACTCATAGATTCCTGTTTTGCAGTGGTTTATTGTTCTTTATTTTCTTAATTATGTTGGCGCTCAAATTGTCCCAGATTTGGCTGGTGGAAGCCTCTTTAAGCTGATTCTCTTGTCCTTTTGCCAAGCCTCCATCACTTTTTTGAGCACTCTTTTACTTTCCAGTACAGGATATTTAAAACTCATTTTGTAAGGAAAAGTGTAGGATTAGAAAAAAGAAAAGGGTCCTCACACATCAATAAAGGTGTGCACTGGCAATTATATTAATAGGTATAAATTTTTTAAATGTATAAGTTAAATTATTCTGAGTATATAACACATAAAGAAATAACTATGCACAGAAAAAAGAAAGGACTAGATGAAAATATTAGAAGACTGACTAGAAGAAACTCGTCGGAATTATGAAACTTTTTTTTTGAGATAGAGTCTCTCTCTGTCACCCCAGGTAGTGCAGAGGTGTCATCATAGCTCACAGCAACCTCAAACTCCTGGACTCAAGAGATCCTCCTGCCTCAGCCTCCCAAGTAGCTGGGACTACATGTGCCACCACCACACCCAGCTGATTTTTTCTATTTTTGGTAGAGATGGAACCTCGCTCTTTCTCAGGCCGGTCTTGAAGAGCCTCCTTTTTTTTTTATATTGCTCTTTTTTCTGTATATTTCAAATTCTATGTAATGACAGCATATTATTTTTATAATGGGAAAAGTTACATAAAAGTTTTTTCCTTTTTAAGGAGTGGACTGGCTCTGAGAACATTACAAAAGGATGAATAAATACATTTAAACACTAATAAAAATGCACTGAAAACACCTCTTCATCATCATCAATCACATTATCAAAAACAAAGCTCTGTGTTACAGACTGTACTGAACCAGGGTTGGAAAACTTGGGTCCCTACACCTGGTCCTGCCAGGTACCTCTTGGGTAACTTTAACCTAATCACTCCATCAATTTGGCCTCAACTTCCCCAGCAGAAAAAGGGGATAGTCATTTCTTCCTATATCAGCCATGTAATGAGGCTCAAGTAAACCATATATATGAAAACTCGTTTAAAATGTGACATAGGTCAATGGTTTTCTAAAGGAGATTTTGAAAAAAATGGTTGCTTAATGTTTTAGTAAAAGGTTCACTTCCTAGAGTTTCTTTTTAAACGAAGCAGCCCATTGGGAGGACTCATGAGTTTGGGCAGAGAAGCCCTGTGGGGGCCTGAGCACACCGGCTTGGTTCTGCCTTACAGCCTCTCCATGGCTGTGTCTGCAGTCAGGGGCCCCAGAAGCAAGTCTGGAGGAGCAGGCATGTGAAAGTGAGACATCAGGAAGTGCTCCCAGAAAAGCAGGTGAGGCAGCGGGATGCAGGATCAGAAAGAAAAGGAGGCCCAGCAGGGATATCTCATCAAACAAGGCACTCCCGGGAGAACTTTGGCTCAATCCCACCAGGGAACTCTGGTGAGAGTCAGGACCCAGAGCTGTCCTGCTCAGGGGAAAGGGGGGAGATTTGTGCCCTGGCACCATTCGTCACTGGAAAGGGGGTAGAGGTGGGCAATCTTCCAGGTACTTCCCGCTCTCCTGTGTGCAGGCAAAGCAGATGCCAGCAGCCCTGAGCTCTGTCCCCTGACAAAGAGATGCAGATGTTGGCTGCAGGCCCCACATAGTAAAGGGATCCGAGTGGATGAGCGCTGACAACATCAGCCCAAAGAAAGGAATCATTCCTTTAAGGCCGGACATTGAGAACAAAAGAAATAAAGCAAGAACCAGTGCCACACAGAGGACAGGCTTTTGGGAGGCACCACGGTTAGGAGACTGGCCCCAGAGAGGTTCAGTGACCTACCCAGGGTCACACAGGTGGCAGAGTCAGGATTCCAGTCCCTGTCTGTCTGACTCCAAAGCTCGTGCGCCCTTTTCCATGCCATGTGGTCTCACTACACTGGGGCTAACGCCTTGTCTGCGGAGGTCTCCCCACAGGGAGTCCTTCAGGTACCACAAAATCCTACAGATGCTTTCCCCGCCTTCAGAAATTCCAGAGTCCCTGTGGGTGTCCTCAGGATGGCCTTAGTGGCCCCTCTCCATGGTCACCCTTATCCTCTTAAATTTGCCCAACACAAGGCACCAGAATGGATTGCATTATGACCTTATAAACTCCAGAGAGAGACGCCTATGTCTCAGACGCAGGGTGGCCCATCTGCTGGCTGCAAAGACAGTCTTAGTGATTTGGGGAGAGTCAGTTAGATAAACAAGTACCATCCCAAACAAAAAACCTTGTGAGCTCATTGGCTTGCTTTCCTTTATTGTACTGAAAGGCAATTTCCCCACATCCTGCATTTTGAACATGAGCAAACATGTGAAGGAGCCAGACTCACAGGAGTTCCAGTCGTGCAGACCTCACATCTAGCCAGGAGCCATGCCTGGAGTCCCAGCACAACGGCCGGCCCCGCCCAGACTAGCTGAGGGGTCTTGGGTAAGATGTGTAATCTCTTCTGGTCTGAGCATCTTCACTATAAAATAAGAAAGCCATGCCTGCCCCCTAATGTGATGGTGAGGATCAATGCCATGTTTAAAGGGCTTCACAAAATATGAAGCTCAATGCACACATGTAAAGGTATTGTGATCCACATTTGTTCTGACAGCATGATTTTTATAAACCAAATGTGGTCACTCCTCTTTTTTGGGGATCATTCGTCCAACATCTTCAGACACACAGACTCCAGCCAAGAGTTAGGATGTAAACTCGTCCTTAAGAGATAACAAGAACCCATGTACCTTTCTAATAATGAAGCTGCCAGGCTCTAATACTCAGTGAGTGTGTTTTCTTCTAGGCAATTCTATCAAGCTTAGTTATCATGTCTGGTTTCTCAGAGTGGGAGCAAACAAAGAGTCAAGAAGTTGGCCCAATGACCCCAGCAAAAAGCAGTATTTAACAGCCTGACAGGAGAAATGCCCCAAAGAGTATAAATAGCAGCTGTATTCACTGAAAATCATAGTCTGGGGTTGAAAGCCTACACATTCCAGGAGCCCCTGGTGTTGGCAATGCCTCCACACACTAAGACTCCAGTTGCTTTGTGATCTCTGCTCTCTATTTAAGAGGGCACGGACAGCTAGTAGAAAAACTGACAGAAAAACGTTCAATAGCACTAGTCATTAAAACAAAAAGCACACAAAAGAACAATGAAGTCTATGATTAGTATGTATCTTCTGAAATGAAAACACTGTATGCTGGTGGTAATGGGGTAAAACTGGTTCTGGAAAACTGAAAATTATATAAATGTCTCAAAGGAAAGGTAAAGTGAATTTTTATTACATAAAATATGACATCTGTATCTACTAATAGTGGAAAATTTGAAGACAATACAGGAACATGGAAATTGCTTATGATACATTGTGTGAGAAGCCACAAGATGCTAAATTGCATGTATAGGCCAAATACCATCACCCACTACCATATGCCTAAGAAAAAGAGACCTAGTAAAAAATATCAATGTGTTTTCCTTCTCTCCACCCCTTCCTTCGTTAGCACTTTACAAATGGGGAAACTGAGGCTAAATGGCTGCACCTGGTGTTGAGAACCTGTCCCTGCAGTTTCTATGTGGCCCAAGGGATACCTGAAGGGGCGGAGTGGAAGAGCTGATGACCATGCACCAAGAGGATCAGGTCATGGCAGACATGTGGGTGGCGTGGTGAGGGCTGGTTCGACGCATGGCTTTGGCACACACCTGCTGAGCAGTGGCACCTGCTGCCGGGCCCTGAGGGAGAGAGGCAGGTCAGACCCAGGACTCACCCTCACAGGGCACATGGGAGGAAGACACCGTCTCTGCTTAAAGTGGTCAGCGAGTGCATCAAAGAGGAAGTGGCATTTGGATCTCAAGGCAGGATGAGGCCAGTGTGTGCCACCCTTTGAAAGCTGACTGCTAAATTTTCAGGAATCTCACATGCCAGTGCTTAGACATAGACAATATTAAAAATAAATTTGATAAGTTTACAATTTGATAAATAATATTTGAAATAAAGGTAGTACTCTAAACTCATCATATCTGAATTATTTTATTACATTTTACTGTTATCTACTCTCTTGAAATGATTTATGTTTATTGTATTTGCATAGTGGAAATGCTAAATAATCATATGCTACTACCCATCTTTTCCCAACTCTGGATTCGGTGACATCATGTTGGTCACTTGAAATGGGCCATAATGGGAATATTTGCACTGTGGAAATGGAAACACGCTACACATCGGGACTTGATTTTATGTTGTGTTGATGTAATGTGTTGACAAAAGAATGAAGAAATTCTTCTAGTTTTTGAAACTGTTATCTGATTCAGCCAAAAAGTTACCCATGTCAATGATGAATGAGTGAAGTTCCATTATATGTCTTCATTATTTCAGTTTTCTCTTAATCATTAGCGTAAACAAAAATATTCAATCAACGTTCATGAAAGAACTACACTCCGTGACATGAGTGGTTTCTTTGCTGAATCCTATAGTAACGAAGTGTTTGTTCACAGTTTGATTTTGTAACACTATTACTGGTGATAGAACTACAAAAACTGAGAGTGGATTTTACGAAGAGTAGCAGCACTGAAGTTAAAGGTATATGGCATTGATAATAAAGTATATTGCATATTATTATTTGTAAATTGTGGTCTATACATTCTTTATATCAGGAAAATTTATAACAGACATATATACAGATATATATGCATACATCTTTTGGGGGAGTGAGCCATTGTTAAACATTTTTCAACACACCACTGGTAAGGACTCAGGCAGGAAGAGACAGGGCTGGTGTGGGTAGAGGAGGGCAGAGGAGGCATTATAAAATGGGTCCATAGCAGAGTGACATTGTAGGGCATGAAGTGGCTGCCGTCTCCTGGGGGCCAGCATCCTCACTGCTCTAGGTTCCTCTGGCCCTGGCCCCTGGCCGAAACAGCTTTCAGGAAGAAGGAGGAGGCCTTGGGTGGGGCTGCTCCTCTTCCGACCTCCCACTGAGAGAGGCTGACTGGAGGCTGTGCTGAGGCGGCCACCCCAGGAGGAACCGCCTTGGGGCCACTGGAGAAACCAGACCCCGTACAATCAAAGCATCCCTGGGGTGGAGACAGCCAGAGCTGGGAGAGCCAGAAGATCCGTTCACACAGTGCTAGCCCTCTCTAGGTGAAAGCCCAAGAAGGGGAGATGGGGCAGAGAGGGGAGGTCTGGGAGGCTGAGCTGACTCCAGGGGCCCCTGCATGCCCAGTGGGGAGCCTGTGCTTCTGCCCTTCAAGGACACACACTGCTGCGTGATCCTGCGGTTACCTTGAACCCTACTGAGACAGGAAATTCTGAGAAGCTCCTCTTCACTGCAGGTGCCTGTCCTTCTGTTCCTTTCACCGTGGTTTCCTCACTACTTGCTTTTCTTCTGTGGCTTTAAATCTCCTCTGTGTCTGTGGTCAGCTTTCTCTTCCAACTCCTGCCCTTATTTTTGTTCTTGATATTATTTATGTTATTTTTTCCCCTTAATTTTCATTCTAAGTCTGCTCCATTTTATCAGTTTTTTTAAAGAATTGGCTTTTTGTTTCGTTGATCATCTGTACTGGGTTTTTTGTTTGAGTTGGTTGTTTCTCTTTTGATATTTCTACTTTCAACTTCATCAGTTCCTTCCTTCCACTTCTTCTGAGTTTATTTTATTCTCTGTTAGCATCTTGGATTGAAAGTTTAGTTGGTCCCACTTTTTATTCTTAAATTTCTCT
>CAUYSK010103136.1:0-41594 GCA_963575035.1 Avahi laniger
GAAGAGCAGACTAGGGTGAGACTTAGACTTCTCACCTCCTGCCACCCCAGTTTCCTCTCCCACACCCCCAGTGTGGCTCGAGCTGCAGCATCTTCGAGCTCTCTTCCAGCTCCAAAACTCTGTGCGTAAAGCAACATGCTGACTCCCGAACTCCCTTTGAACACTAACCTCAATTTCAACCAAACATCTTTTCATTTGGCCTGTTTGCCTTTTACTTCCCTTTTCTACCTCAGATCCCCAGGGAGACCACAGGGGAGCACCCAGAGCTAGAGAAATTGATGGGGTGAGAGCGGCTGGGTGCTGATCTCCAGGAAGTCGCCACATCTGCTAGGTCATGCCTGACGTGCCCCATCTGATTTGAAGAACTGTAGCTTGAGAACTTTCCATTTGGTTGAAACACCACCCTACACTAGAAACAGGCAGTATCGGTTGACAGAAACCATGGGCAGGGAGTTCATTAACCCAATGGCCAGTCAACAAAAGAGGCAATTGAGGCTGATGGTGCTTCTTATAGCAGCTGTCAAGGGTACACATAAATTGCTGCTTCTAGCCTGTAATAACAAGACATAATATTCTGTTTTTTCCAATACCTTTCATTGGCTACAATCATACGACTTTTTCAAACAAACCTTCATTAGTAACGATCAATGAAAAAAAAAATGCCTAAAAGTAACAAGATCAAAGAAAAGCAGATGAAAGACCTTTCTCGATGTGTTAGGATGGATACTTTCCTGTTTACATTTCTTTTTAACTTATGCTTTTTCTTAAGTATGCTTTCTAGTAGTAAATTTCCACGCGCCAGTTTTTCCAGGAGTTCTTGGAACCACCAGACTTCTCAGCCCACACTATTAAAAGCAAATTCATTATTTCTGTGTTTCAGCCGATTGAAACTTTCTTTTACATGAACTGCCAACGAGTTTACAGTTTTCTTAATGTGCCCATTAAAGTCGGTAAATTACAGGGACCTGCACATCTTAGAAGGCAAAGATTGCAAGAAGGTTAAAACCGAGGGAGAGCTGGAGCGACATTAGACAGCTGCAGCGAAAGCGACGTCCGCCCCCGACCCCCCAAGAAAGGCAGCTGTAATTTTCTCCACTTCTCCGGCTGTCACCCTCCCCGCAGAGCTCTGTCGCCGCGGGCACCCCCGGGCTCCGGACCGCCTAGCCGAGCGGGAGCGGCGGCGCTTACCCCGGCCGACGAGCGCGAGCGCGGGCAGCAGGGCACAGACGCGGGCGGCGCGGGCAGCCGGCATGTCAGCTCGCCGGGCGGTGGGGATGCCTGGCCGCGCTGCAGCCGCCCCGAAACGCGAACATTTCCTGCTTCCTGCTTGTTTGGGTCGGTGCTAACTCGAAGGAGAGGTGTTTGCCTGTTTTTTAGGAAGTGATGTAATTCTGCAGGAGCCTGTCAGACCAGCGAGGATTGCGACAGAGAAGGTGCTCCTCCAGCACCGATTCGGCTAGCACGTCTCTCAAGGCCTGCGGAGTCCCGGCCTCCGTCTTTTGAAATCGCCCTCCTGGCGACAGTGTCTCTTGCTCAGATGTCATTCGGGGTCTGGGACTAGGGGGGTCCTGGACCACACACATTCTCGCTCTGTGATTTCGCTCGTCCCCCAGGTGAGACTCTTGGGGCTGCCTAGAGCCAGGACAGCGCTGTCCACTAGAACTTTCTGCGATGATGGACATGTTCTAAATCCGCGCTGTCCAGTACAGTAGGCATCGGCCACGTTGGCTACTGAGCACTTGAAATGAGACGAGGCTAGTGCGAATGGCATTTTTAAGTTTATTTAATTTTTGTACAATTTTAATAACTCCACGCAGCTAATGGTCGTGGTGTTGGACAGAGCAGGCCCAGAGAGCAGGGACAACTGTACCATCAGAAAACTGCCAGATCACTTCTCCCCAGCCAGACATGTCCTCCTCCCTCAGCTCTTGAAATGTTCCTCTCCCACCTAGGCCCACCCCAGCTCAAGGGCAGTGCTAAGCCCATGCCCGAAGGCTGTGCTCTGCTTCCCAGAGGGAAATGTTGCCAAGGTCCATTTTCAAAGGAGAATGTGCTCTGGGGGTGGAGGGTGGCGGGCAATCTGTATCCCGCCTTTCTTTCTTCTTGCATGACAACACATTTCTCAGCCGCGGTTAACAACAAGCAAAATAGGACAGAATTGAAATAGAATGAAAGTGGAAATCCTGCCCAGTTGAAACAAAGCAGGAAAGAGGTGTTTAGTATACTGGGGAGATTAGAGAGTGTTAGGTGTTTTATTTGAAGTCCTTCCCTTGGTTTAGGTTTAGGGCCTAAGGACTACAGAACTCAGTTTCATAATCACATCTGTTGTGGTGCCCAGGGAGACAGGCAGATGGAGAGAGGGCCAGTGTGGAGGCATCAGACACATCTCATCTCTGACCCCTCCCCTGCAGAGCGCCTTCTGAGTCACCGCTGCTTTCCGGTTGCTTCATCTTCAGTGATCTGGTTGGTGTAAACACACAAGGTGATGAATTCCTCAGCCCCTGACACAGCCGTTAATTTTTACTCTAATGCATTGCTGCTTTTTAGTGTCATTAGTCACTGTTTATCTCAATTCTTATCTACAAGAAATAGGTTGGTGATTCATGTACTGATCAGTGTGTTAATGGATTGGCCGTATGCATTTTAATGTCTTAAACTGCCTTATTAAGTCGACTCTTGATAAAATATGCTTTCTGCACCTTCGGTGACAATACAGAACAAACAGCAGGAGAAAATAGATGTGCTCAGAACTGGATGATTGATTTGAAAACAACAGAGAAAGAACTATTAATTAAACTCTTGCTGAGCATGTGAATAGACCACTGGCTCCAAGACCCTCTAGCGCTGAGTGGGGCCGGCAATTACTCCTATACAAGCACACGTTTCTCCAGCTGTGACCCACACATGCCAGAGAGAAGGCCCAGGGCTTGGGAGTTCTCTTCCTTTTGCCATTTATACCCTATTAAAACCATTGCTGGATCTCAGGCTTGAGGCAAGGTTGTCAGCCTTAGTTTCTTCCATTTTGCAACTACAGCTTGCTGCAGAAGCTTTTGCAGAGTCAGGTATCTGAGGATGGACTGCAGACTGTTTTATTCTGTAGACCTCCGCTGAGCCCCGTGGCCTGGCCAAACAGCTCCTCACAGTCTCAACAGTGTGCTCTGTGTTGCCTCTGAGCAGTGCGACACTAAATCAGTTAGAATGGTGTGCAAAATGAACTGGGCTGCAGAGAAATCCTGCACAACCGTGTAATTTTCTTTCGACCCCTGCGCTCTCGAAGACCCTTAGCATGATTAAGCTGATCTCAGGGGGAAGAAAATTACCATCATCCATCAGAAAATGGTAGTACCTCAGTGAGACTGTGCGGTGGGTAAAGGACTATTTACCTGTGTTTGTTTTAATTTTACCAACCACTAATTTTGGCAAGTGGCCCCTCAAGCCTCGGATTAAATCCTCATGCACTGGTGGCAGGAAGTCAGGGCCTGAGTCACAGCCATGGGGCATGAGGAGACTTCCAGTGAATGGCAGGCTCACAGGCAGGGGTGACAGTCACTTTGGTGTCTGCCACTGGCTTTCTGAAAGGAGGAAAAAAGTATGGGGCCTAGGAAATGGCCTGAGCCCTCAGCATGGTCAGGAGGCCAGGAGAGACCCAGTTGCTACATCTAGGGACTCTATTATTTTACACAAAGGAGTCCGACTTTTACAATCAACTGTCTGTGTCACAGAAGTGACTCTCATCTAATTCCTCCTCTCTGTCTCCCTCCCCTTCCCCAACTCCATGGGCCACAAAAGAGGAGGGACTCCCAGGGAGCAAACCCAGACAAGTGATAAGATCTTACAGTGAGTGTAGACTCCCTTCTCTGCGTTCCCATTTGAGCATTCCCACTCACATCCACGCGCACACACACTCATTCACACACGCAGCTCCCTGCCACACAAACACCCATGCACCCTGTGGAAATGAATGAAGACCAACCAAATGAGAACAAGCAACGGCTATTTAATCCAGAGCTTGCTATAGCAAGGGAATCAGCCACCATCACTGTGTTTTGGCAGGGACCCCAGGGCAGGCAGAGGAGAGAGAAAGCTTTACAGTGGGAAAAGGAAGGCTCAGGTGTGCCCTGAAGGGAGGCTGTTGGCCTGGAGAACTCACAGCAAGGCCTAGGTATCAGTTCTGGTGACTGTGAGGGGTGCTTATGTGGCTTCTCCTAAGCTGGAAGCGGGGATGAACATTAGGGAAGCTGTCAGATAGTGACCTGACTTCCTGCACATCTGATTTATCGTGAGCTGGCTTCCTGGACTCCCTACTGTAGATAGTGGGTTGTTTTCCCGGGCTGGTTGCCGCAAACTGTGGGTCAAAGTTTTGTTTTTATATATGATCTGGCCATCATCCATTTGTATATTCAGTCTCCCAACACACACCTACATGCACACTCACATATTCATAAACGTGCATACACGCTCACACGCGTAAACACCCACGCTGACGTGCATACTTTCTGGGGCTTCTTTTTCTGTGTAATTGCCAGCTGGTGGTAATTGCTGGCTCCCTGGTGTTTGGTTAGCAAGGTCCGGTCCTCAGATAGGGCACCAGTAATGTCAGGTGGGGCCTGAAGATCACTCTGAAGCTGCAGGGAGGGGGCAGATTAAGGTCCTGGGTTCTGAAGGAATGGCCCAGAGAGGAAACCCTGCAGGGCAGCGTGGGGGCAGAAAGGTTGAACTGAACCCCAGAGCGTACAGGCAAGCCACTGCCAGGAGATAGGCTGGTGGCAATTTCCCTGCCTCTGAAGCTGTAGCATCTGGAGCCTGTACAGCCAAGTCCATCCTGACCAGCCCACTGCACCCGTGTGGTCTCTGTCCCTGCATCCTGGCCGCCAGCTCTGGTCACACACACTTCGGCGGGCCGTTCAGAGAAGCCACTACAGGATTCGGAGAATCTGAGGGGCTTCTACCACAGGCCTCAGCTGTACCTCCTCGATGACAGGGTCCTCCAGGGCCTGAGCAGATGGCCTGGTCACCACAAAATGAAACTGAAAAGGATTATGATTAGGAGCTAAAGTGGCAGTTGGCACGTGGGACAAAATGCAGAGCTCGGGTCCAGAGCAGCAGTCCCCAATCTTTTTGACACCAGTGACGAGTTTCGTGGAAGACGGTTTTTCCACAGCCGGGGTGGGGGAGGGTGTTGGATTCTCATGTGGAGCGGGCAACCCGAATCCCTCGTATGTGCAGCGCAGTTTGCAGCGGGGTACCGCTCCTACAAGGGCCTGATGCTCCCACCACTCACCTCCTGCGGTGCAGCCCATTCCTGGTGACGGTCCTCGCTCAGGGGTTGGGGAGCACAGATCTAGAGGACCCTTTGGCAGCACCTGAGAAGAGGCAGAACATGGACCCACTGGCTCACAGAATCCGTGGTCTTCCTCCCATTGCCCTGAGGGCAGGGGCTTCCCTGTCTTGTTCTTCAGCATACCCCAGTATTTAGGACAGTGAGCAAAGGAATGACTATGAGGCTCCTTTCACAGCAGTATTTTTTTTAAAGTGGGCTGGAGGGGCCGCCTACATGAGAACTATTTGGGGGAGCTTGTTCACAGGCAGAATCCTGGAGCCTACCCCTAATCTATGAAGTCAGAATCTCTAGAGTTGAGGACTGGAACTCTGCATTTTTAATGACATTTGAGTGGATTTGTATACAGAATAAAACTTGAGAATCACAGTTGTTAGTTTCTAGAAAGGTAGTTCCCTTTTCTCAAAAAGGAAGAAATAAGTAGCACATGATGTTTTCCCTTTTTGCTTTGACTGCCAGGAAGCCTAGAACTAAAAATTAAGCTTGTTTGTATAAATTTTATTCGCATAGATGTCTTTATCACTTCTAGAACTTTTCCTTCCCTGACTAATTCTAACTCATCTTTCAGGGCCTAGTTCAGGAGACATCTCTAGGAGGGAGCTGTCTCAGAAGTCCCTCCCACCCCCAAGGCGAGACAAAGTGCCCATCCTCCACCATGGCCCCAGTTACACCTATCAGAACAGATCAAGAAGACTTCCCTTAACTCCCCCTCCTTGACTGCCCCCCCTTGATGAGTCAAACTCATCTGTGGCCTCCCACACTTGTTAAAGAAACTAAACTTCCTTTTACTGCTGTTTTGTTTTTGATCAAGTTGTATCTTAATGCCTTTTTTCTCCTAAGTCTCTTCAATTATTTTTGCAAGTAGGACATACATTATTAATAAATATATAGTATCTAAATCAAAGTCCACTCCAGAATGATACATGCAGATTAATAATCTCAATGTTTTTTTCTTTTTTCTGTTTAATTTGATTTCAGATTTCCAGTTGATGGTGTCCTGGACAACTAAAGCCTCAACATCAATGGAACTAAAACATACAAAGGCACAAAGGCTTGGGGGAGATAGATAGCAAATTCTAGAAGAATTAGGAAAAATGCCAGGAGGATGAACTCCAGTGCCAGGGTATGTATATGGGTAGTGTCAGAAATAAGGGAACTTGAGAAGATGTTGTATCAGGTAATGGAGAGTAGTGGAAGGTAAGAGGTGATTATTTTTCAATTAAATAACATTTTTCATATTACAAAGACAATACACATTTGTTGTGGAAAAATTAAAAATACTTAGAAAGCGAAAACAAAATTATTTCATTTTTAAATCTTTCCAGATCTTTTCCGATACATATTAACTAGCAGTATTATTCCTACTCTCATTTCCAATACCAGCAGCAGTTGATATCACAATCCTGCTAACAGACTATAGGTACAAAACTCACAGGTCACAAACTCAGATATGGGGAAATAGTAACTTACTCTATTTTTCTATTATAGCATCGATTTTGAATTCCAATTTTTCTGGTAGTGGTAAACCCAATACAGTCATTTACTAACCCAATCACTTTAGCGGTTTCCCAGTTATTCAGGGTTAACTTCAGTTATTTCGGGGTCCTCCCTCCCATGCTCCACCTCCCACCCACTACTCCCGTTTTTCTCTAAGGTTGTCTTGGGAAGGCCAAAGAGTTGGTAGGGAAGTGGTCTCCAAAATACAACTCTGGTTCTTGGGCCCTTCAAAGATCAAATGCTAAGAATTACTCTTTATGTTTAATTTTGGATTTTGGCTATGGCCTCCTTTTGCTAGACCAAATGGTCTAATTTGCTAGGTTGTGTGGGTTTAGGTAGGTGTGTAAACAGAAGAGTCTAGGCCCCTAAATGCATATCATGTTTATAGAATTTTGGCTTCTGCCCTGCCGCTTACCTTCATGATCATTTCAGTTTCAATGCAACAAACTCTCCTCAGGGAAGGATAGACATGGTGAGACACTGTGGGTCATCTGGATTGAGAATCAGCAGTCCAAGGCCCTTGTCTTGGTTCTTTAACTCCCTGGAATCCCTTGGCCTGGTTTGCCTTATCTGTAAAACACTGGGGCTAACTAGATGATTGTAATCAGCACTCATATTCTGTGAGTCCATCAAATTCCTTTTGGAGTAGATTCCTATAAAGATTTTCAGAGGAGAGGTAAACCTTGGCTTCTAAAGACACAGACCTGCTACAGACAATGCAGCAAGGTACGGAGCCTTTCCATCATCACTGAGATCCAGAAATGAGGGCTGTGTGTGCATAGCAACGTGACAGCCTGGCAGGATGAGAAAGGTGGGTGGTGACTTCTAGGACTGCCACACAGCTGGGTGCTACTGAGCTGAAATGGAGCAGTCATAAACAGGGTGGGTTGGAGAAGCATGACAGCGGTCACACTGGGGCAGGAGGAAGGAAATAAACAGGCAAATACACCGAAAAGAAGTCTGTAGCAGTTTCTTCACTGTCTGCGAAGCAGCAGGTGCAAAGCTGAGCTGAAGCCAGGAACAAAAAGCTTCAGGTCCGCAGGGATGATCATTTCAGCTACAGCCACACAGAAACACCAAGCAGTGTGTCAGCAACCATGCTTTCCTCTCAGCCTTTGGCAGTCAAAGGTCGACGGCAACTCCACCACATGGCAAGAGGTTGCCTACTTATATATCTCACTGTGACATTTATTCTTTGTGAAAAATGGTGATCCCTTGCAGATTAGATCATTGCTCCCAGTTCTTCGTGTCCTCTCTGAATTATAATTGTTCACTCATACCCTTGTGACTTGGTAGTTCCTGCCACTAGAATTGACGAAGTTTGTTTCCCTGCCTTATTGATGTTGGGCCAGGCCATGGATAACTTGCTCTGACCGAAGAAACATGGATGGAAGAGACAGTGTTCTATGTGTGGGCAAAGGTCTGTAAGGACCATCACAGACTTTGGCTTCCCTTCTTGTGTTCCTGTCACCTTGCATTTCTATGATCTTTGAAGATGCACCCTCTAATGTAAAGCAAATGCCAACAAATCAGAAATCTGGATCAGCCAAACCTCGGTCGACCTGCAGACCATGAACATGAACATAAATGTTTGTGACTGTAAGCTATGGAGGTGTTTAGGATTATTTGTCACACAGCACTAGCGCAGCAATAGTGCATTAACACATCTCTTAGGATTCTCACTCAGGAATTGTAAACCTGAATGGAGAAAAGTCAGAGAAGAAAATAAGAACTGCTTTTGGTAAGTAGTGAAACCTGAGAAATTGGCTGTCAGGTCATACTGTAGAGCTCTTGGAAAGACAGGGCTGTTCACACTTAACTTGTCACTGTTATCTTCTTCCCTCCTCCTGCAGAAACCACGGCTGAGTCATGCTATGTTATCACCCCCAGCACTCCTGGATTCCCAAGTCACTGGGCAGCTGTGTTAGAGCCCATGTTCATGGAAGCGTTTATTGGAGAGAAAGGATATCGGTAACGCTGGCAGCATTTAAGCGGTACTCATGACCTTATCACATTATATTCAGGTTATCTAATTTAGACAACCTCCTTCTGCACTAATTGACCGTATGCTTCTGGAAAGCAAGATCCATATCTGAGTTAGCTTTATGACTTCCTTCTACTCAAGGCTCTGCCCCACAGGAGAGCCTAGAGACAATTAATAGATGTTAAATGGATAATAGAATTAAAGAAAAAAATCTAAAAATGGCCCTTACTCAAATGGGATTTTTTAAAAAAAAAATCTCTTCTTTGCACCTAGGCACCTGCATTTGTAAATGGCCACAAGCTACTGAATCAGAAACAAATACAATAATTCTTACTGTCTTCCTGCCAGGAGTTTAATTCCTAATGCTTTGCAAGGGAGGACATTCACTGGAACGATCCCCGATACATACGCTGCCTAAATTCTCCTCCTCTGGTGTAGAGCTGATTTTTCCATTGCACAAACCTGTCTCTCCTCTCTCCTCAGGGTCCTTTGCAAAACACATTGTCTCCGTTTTTGAAAAATCAAATGCAACAGGATGGAGGTTTGAATGTTTGGGTTTTTGTGTGTGAATAGCTAAAGGGGTTTGCTCGGTGATGTCTGGAGGTTGTTCAAGCTGTTGTCAGTTCCAGCACACGCCGTGCTCCAGTGGGGCTTTGGCAGGAAGGGGAGCCTATTTTAGATGCTTGCAGAACATTAATAAAACCTCCTCTTTGTCTTTAGGGATTGAGAAAAAGCACTCTCTTCACATATAAACATTAACATGCTGGAAAAGCAATGAGAAGAAGATATGCTTGCATGTGCATAGACATCTGGATGGATGGGATCCACCAGGAATTAAGAGTGTATCTCTGGGAGAAAAAAAAAAAAGAATGTATCTCTCGAGAGGGAGAGTGAAAGTTGGGGCAAGAAGTGGTCAGGGAGGAGAAGGAGAAATAAAGGAGATGTGTTTCCCTTAATATACTTCTGTGCTATTTAAAAATATAATACCACGTATACCTTCTTAATATTAAAAAATCAAACAAAAAAAGCTATGTGAAAAGAAAAAAGAGACTTACTGTTATGGGATGACTTTTAGGCCCGCAGGTGTGTTGGTGATGCCAGTGAGGAAGAGGAGAAATGACTCAATAATAAAACTTAGATTTCTAAGAGAAACTAGGTGTCAACATCAGAAAGTATATGTCAAAAGTGTGATTGTCTAATAAGCAAAGATGGAAGGGAGGAGTAAAAAAAAAGGATGCGTTTTTGAGTTCAGGATCAGGCAATGATGTTTTGTTCCGGAAGATTCTGTGGACAGAATCCAGAGAAGCTACTAAGTGTGTGCATGGATAACTGGAAAAACATCTTTACAAAATGTAGGTGGGGGTGGGGGAAAGTTATCCCAACATGGACTCAAACAAAGGCTTGTTTATCTGAGGAGCAGAAAAGACTGAGGATGGGGCTAGAGGAACAGCTGGAGGGAAGACAGAAGGGTGACCAGAATACAGCTCTAAAAGCTCACACCAAACCAGGGCTCAACTGGTGACATTTGGCAATGTCTGGAGACATTTTCAATTGTCACCATGTGGTGGTGCTACAGGCATCTGGTGGGCAGACATCCTGCAAGACACAGGCCAGCCTCCCACGACAAAGACTTATCCAGCCCCAAACGTCCGCAGGGCGGAGGGCGAGACCTGTGCTAAAGGGAATGATGCGGTTCACTGAGACGTCAGCGCCCGGCCGTGTGCACTTTACAGTTCCCAGGTGATTTCACATCCATTTGCTCCTCAGCACATGCCTTGCGGGGTGGCAGGACAAGCATCCTATTTCCCTGTGGCCGCTGCCCAAGTAGAAGCGCAGGGACTGACCCAAGGGCACGCAGCTTGGAATCCTGGTCCTTGGCCCTGGCTCCATGCAGCCAGCTCTGACCCAAGCATCTGGGTGAATAGGTGCTATACCCCAGAAGGTGACTTAGGAAAGGGGCTGTCGTTGAAACAAAAGTAGAAAAGTCACAGCTCCAGGGGAGAAATAACTGAAAAAATGGATGGAAAATTAATTAAGTGCCAGTGAAACAGCTACAGCGGCTCTTGGTCACATTTTGCCGTACACTCGCAGGAGGACTGTTTGATATGCAAGTGCTTGGCTTGTTCAGGGAAGGACAATTACCTGTGGTTAGAAAGTGGGGCGTAGGGAGACACGTGGTGGGCAGTGAGGTTGGAAAGGAAGGCCGGGCCAGGGTCCTGGAGATGGAGTGAGGAATGGAACTAGATTCTGCCGGCATTCGGGAGCCCTGGACGTTTTTAAGGGCAGTAGTGACATGACTTGACTGGTGTTTTAGGAAGTATACTCCACAAGGAACATTTTCTTTTAAATAACATTTATTCCTCCTGCTCATGTTATAAAACTGATTGCTTTTAAAGGCACTGCATTTGATGTTGATGGGTTTTCACTGAGGACTGAGTGCTTTGCTGTTATACAATGTGGATGACAGAACTTGCCGAGAAATTGGAAGCAGATGAAAATAGCGTCTTGCACAGGCTTTCGTGTGCCTATTTACGTACATAGTGAGTGAAGTCATAGCGCAGATATTCATGTGAGCAGCCCTCATCTGATACTAACGCAAATAGGCTCATTACTAGAATTCCACATTCAAATCAGCCAAAATAGCCTCCAGTGTGTGCACAGGGTATCTAGTGTCACTTACATCTGCTGTCCTGACATGGAGATCGTCACCCTCAAAGGCATTAGAAAGGAAAGTACTTAGTTACTTAGGGTACCATGCTAGGTACTAACCCCAATACATGACTGTCTTTACCTTTTAGTTACTTACAATTCCTATTTTAATATAAAATGTTAATATTTTATATTCGTTATTTCATGCTCATTGTAGAAAAATTGAAAAATGCAGATAAGTAGAGGGCAGAAAATAAAAGTGTCACCTACTGTTCCACCACGACGCATTTCTTTCCAGGGTTATTTGTTAAATCACCCGTTTAAGCATGCTAGTCATGGCGTCCTTCATTCCTAACTTCCTCTTAGAGTGTCAGGGAAGATGTGCCAGGATATTTTCTTGTCCTGAGGTGGCTGCTGGTCAGACCAAAAGTGACACTTGACCCAAAGCTGTCCAGTGACCCACAAGATAGTGGGCCTGAGGGCTTTTACCCTAAAACGGTGAGAATAAATTAATCTAACTTGTCCCTCCGAAATCTGGACTGAAAGCTTTGCAGCCCTGTGGCCAGTCGGTGATGAAAGATGACCAGAACTCACAAGCCCGGAGCTAGGAGAAGTCAGTGAGAGAGAAGACCCGGGTCTAAGAGCAGGCATAAAGAAAAAGAATCGGCCCCAGGGCTGTGAGAGTGCTCTGGGTCCCTGCTAAGTCCAGCCACAGCCTTACAATAAAGTCCCTTTCTCCTTTCCCTTTAAGGCAGTCAGACGCCGTGTTTTTGTTTCGACCAAAAAAAAAAAAAAAAAAGGCTACATACTCAATTTCATTTTAATGTTCCCAGTCGCTATAAGAAATCTGGCACAGGATCGGGCACAGTGGCTCACGCCTGTAATCCTAGCACTCTGGGAGGCCGAGGCAGGTGGATCACTCAAGGTCAGGAGTTCGAGACCAGCCTGAACAAGAGCAAGACCCCGTCTCTACTAAAAAATAGAAAGAAATGATCTGGACAACTAAAAATATATATATAGAAAAAATTAGCCGGGCATGGTGGCGCATGCCTGTAGTCCCAGCTACTCGGGAGGCTGAGACAGTAGGATTGCTTGAGCCCAGGAGTCTGAGGTTGCTGTGAGCTAGGCTGATGCCACGGCACTCACTCTAGCCAGGGCAACAAAGTGAGACTCAGTCTCAAAAAAAAAAAAAAAAAAAAATTACTAGCAAAAGTATCACATGAGAAGCACCAGATAAATTTCTGATTTTTAAAAATTTAGACAGTCTGAAGTTTAATCCTCCTTCTCTCTCTTACTAACTCTGTAACCCCCAACAAATTACTTAATTACACAAGCTTGTTTCTTTATCTGAAATAGGGAGAGTAGAAACCATACCTTAGGAACACTGTGAGAACTTAAATAATGTAAGTAATATGCTTAACAAAATTCTTGATATATACAATAAGTGCTCAAAAGCCAGTAGCAGCAGTAGTTGTTACTTTCACTAGTATGATTACTTAGATGGTGACAGTGGTTTTGGAATGTGATTTAAAACACAATACGATTTGCTTGGGGAAAATTCCTTATAACTGGGTTTTAAATAATTCTCTATTCCTGTAACTAATGGCAAAACTAAGGTAAAATATAGCAGTATCTTTGTGTCTAAACTCATTTTTAAAATAGTTATTGTAGAGCACACAAGATATTTGAGATCCATATTACCTTGTCAAGCACTGTATATGGATTTTCTGCATTAAATCCAAAAGGGGCGTAGCGCCTGAATCTCTCGCTGAACTCTGCCTGCTTTGTCTGATGAGGGGAAAAGAAAAAACAAAGTGAATCTCAAACAGCTTCAGTTATCTTTGCAAAACCTTTCTTAAAACAAACAAACAACTCGGTAACTGGCTTACATCAAACAAAATACATTTTTTCCTTATGAGAGTGACTTCTGCATTTTGGAGAGGTGACACTTCATGTCTCACAGTTGCTGCAATCTTTTTGGTAGTTTCCCACCTTTCAGGTAATTCCTACAAAAACAAAGGTGCACATGGGAAATTACTTGAATTCCTAAAACAAATCAACCCCATAGGATTAAATAATTCTAGTTTCTATACACTAACCCATGACATCATTTCATTCTCATATAAGGAATTTATCCAAAAAAAGATGAAAGTAATTAAAAGGCGTAGAGCCAGGGCTGAAGTACAGGCTGGCCCACTGGCACTTTTGGGTTCAGATCTTCCAAGCATGTACAGAGTTGTTCTCATCTCAGAACCAACAGAAAGTTCTTCAAAATAAACACGAATTTCCAAATTGTTTTGCTGTTGTGACTATAAAATTAAAGTGTTCTGAAAATGACTTTGCTGATCTCTAACGACTAGAATGGAAACCAGTCATGTTTAACAATTTGGCAAGTAAAAAAAGATGCTTTGACTCCGGTGGGGCAAAGATGAAAATGTGAACCAATCTCATCCTCTGCTTTCCTCTAGCTCCCAAAGCTCTGTCTTTCTTGGTGGAGATTTTGAGCACTGTGGTTGGGTTTTTAGATGACTAAGAGTTTTGAAAGAAGAGGCAAAGAGAAGGGAAGGTTAATTCCTACTTGATGTAGGACAAAAGAAGCAATAAGTAGTTCAGATATCAACTCAACTCTGCTCTCTCTGCCTACAGTGCAAATAGGACAAAAACACGTCATTTTCTTTGAAGAGCCGTGGTGGTGCATAACGACCCTTAGAAAGCATTCCTTGTGTCCAGACTAACAAAGCATTGTTTCTCTGGGTCATCTCCTGGGACACTGAAATCGTTCTGTCATACAAAACCACGCATAGTGATGGGATTGTACTTGCATAGCTGAAGAGCAAAAATCAAAGGTTCTAAGGACTATTTTGTAATCCTGGATAAATATTTGATAAATGATTCAGTAACTGCCAATTATGAAGAGTGCACTGTGCTAAGTATAAATACTGCTTGCGCGGTGGAGGGGGTGCTACAAATGCTACAAAGGTAAAACACATTCTTTGACTTAAATTGTTTTATAATCTGTCAGAGTGAGCGAGACACACACACACACAATAACTATTCCATGTGACATAATGCAGTGACTGCCATCAGGATGTCTACGGGCTATGGAATCAAAACAGTTGGGAGGCAACACAGTGTCAGGACAGGAATACCAAACCAGTGCAGCAACCTCTGAAGCCCCTTGTCCTTTCCTCTCATGCTTCCTATCATCAAAACTCTGCATCCTCATCCGTACAGAGAGAGTCTGGCTTCGCATTTCTAATCCCATTCCATGGAATGTGCATACTACATGGAGTCCCTTTGGTAGCCATGGCTGGGGAGCCAGGGAGAAGTCACATTAGTTGGCTCAGGCCCCTTAACCCTCTTCAAACATAGCAGATCTGTTTTATGTTTGGGGATTCTAAATCAGCCTCCATTTGATAAAAATAAATTTTCTTGAAAACCAAAAGATCAGGTGATCTCCAAAGTCTAACTGACAGGATGCACTCGAGGAGGAGGTAACACTGAATCTGAGGCTGAAAGGAATTACTAGGTTTCAACGGGCAGAGATTAGGGTGAGATCCCTTGAGATACTGTGAGGACAATGACCGAGACAGCCAGGGTGAGAGTGTGGGCTCTGATGGAAACTGGACGGTGCTCAGGAGGCTGGGGCGGTCACTGAAGGTTTCTGAGCAAGGAAGGAGCTTGATGAGGCCTGTAGATTAGAACGTCAATTCCACTTCAGAGTATATTGCAGACAGGGTGGGAGGGGGCCTGAGGTGAATTAAGAAGCTGTTGCTGTGGCCGAGGTAAGAAGTGACAAGAAAATTAAAATGGGAGGAACAGAAATGGAAAGCGGGAACAGACTGCCAAGATGCTGCATCAGGAGAAAGACCATTCTGCTGGTGGCCAATTCCCATGACTTCGAGGAAATAGTACTTCAACTCTTAGTATGATCAGCCACATCTGAGGGGTTATTTTAGCACAGAATTAAGCACAGACAAGTATTTGAAAGATGTTACGACTGCTCATGATAATGAAGGAGAAACTGAGGGTAACTATTAATACCACAAGGTGCTTTAATTAAAATAAAATCGGGGCCTTTTCACTCTTCACAAGCAACATATACTGCCTATGAATCTTATTTCTCCTCCTGACCTGCCTAAAATACTGACATAGTGACACATAGCTGGAAGTGTGTCCTGCTTTGAAATATTGAAAAGCCTAATACTTTCAATACTACCAAAACCTGAAGGTATGAGCCAAATTTGTACAGTACAAATTCTGGAGCCCATGGCTAACATGCCCTCATTGATACTTGTACTGTGACTGGTGTCTCTGTGAGAAAGATTTTAAGGTCCAAGATCTGATTCAAAGAATATTTGAATCTTTCTGAAAACAAAAAGTATTTATAGTTGGTTCTACTGTAACTATTTCATCTCTCATGTATCTGTCCATTGTCATCCCACTCAATGTCTAACTTCATTGTCAGCTCTACGGACAGTTTTATAACTAAATAGAATTTAACAATTCATATATAGTAATCCTTGACAGTCTTTATACTCAAGAGAATAACTGTAAATACATTGCTGCATTTAATCGTTACAGAACAAAATGAGGGAATATAAAACAAAACAGCCACTGTGAAAAATAGTTTGGCAGTTTCTCAAAAAGTTAAATGTAGAATTAATAAATGACCCAGCAATTCCACTTTTAAATGTACACCAAAAAGAACTGAAAACAGATACTCAGACAAATACTTAACACACCAATGTTCATAGCAGCACTATTCACAATAGCCAAAAGATAGAAACAACCCAGATGCCATCAACAGATGAATGGATAAGCAAATTGTGGTCTATACACACAATGAAATATTATTCAGCCATAAAAAAGAATGAAGTACCAATATATGCTACAATGTGAATGAACCCTAAAAACATTATGCCAAGTGAAAAAAGTCAAACATAATAGATCACATATTGTATAATTCCATTCATATGAAATATCCAGAATAATAATATGGGCATAGGAACAGAGCCTCAATTGTGAGACTTTTATTCACGGTTTCAATTATGATTAAAAATACTTTGTTCATCATTTGGCGCACAGTAGCCACCAAATCTTTCCAGAGTATAGACACAGGAGGGCGGCATAGAAATCTGTTCAGGAAACACAAGGATTTCTCCATGCAAATCCAGCTTTATTTATTCTTTATTAACATGTCCATGATATGTTTCTAAAACTAAAACACTTCTCAACTGACAGGCAGTTTTGAATGCAAGAAGTGTGGATATATGTCATGTGTGAAAGTGATGGTAAAACTGGAACTCAAAAAAGCAACTTAGAGGCTCTTAACAACCTAAATACCTTCTAATAAGACAACACTGGAGCCCAGTGGTTAAGAGTGAGTATTTTGTCATGAAACACACCTACAGCAGAACGTTGGCTGGCCTTACCACCTGGGTGACCTTGAGAAAGTTATTAGTTCTCTGAATATCAGATTTCCTAACCTGTAAAATGAAAATATTAATATCTATAGTACAGATTGTTATAAGGACATCCTAAAAGAGTGCACGTAAAGTCCTTGGCTAAAGGAGATGTTCAATTTATGGTAATTTTGACGATTTCACCTCTACACTTACCTCCAGTTGAATATAGACTTGCTCAGGCATCTTCTGGCCATAGCTTTCCAAGAGTGTGATGGTTTCTTTCAGGGGTTCAAAGAGTTCATCTGTAGCTCTCTGTCGGCTTCTTACAGCCAGGAGATGCCCCATGATGTCAACTAAACCATCGTGGTCACCTTCACTTAATTCTCCCTGAAGTCCTGTATCTGTCTCCTTTATAAATTCTTGTAGCTCATTCAGACTATTAAATATATATATACACATACATATATACATACAAATTAAATTTATGAAAACATTTAGTAGTATAAAATTTCTGATTCAATCTTATTTTTCTTATGTACCCCTGATTAAACATTACTTGGTATCTCTATTACGACACTGGCAATATTAACATCTCAATTTTAGAAAGCAGTCAGCGTTAAAAGTTTTAATTCCAAATACCAAAGTACAAAGGCTACCTGTCAATGACAAATCTCAAAAGATGCTCCTGAAACATCCAGCTCCACTTCTTAATAATGTTTAACAAGGTCACTTTGAAAGGCTTCATGTCCACCTTGAACCAACTATCAAACACTCTGAAGTCGTTAAACTTGCTCATCTGAACATACAAAGCCTCATAAATGTCGATCTGTAATTAGAAAAAAAAATAATAACTATAACTGAAGCAAAAGTCAATTTGCTACATCAAATGCTAAGAGTTTTTCTTGCCTGTTCTTGGAATTGTTTAAGAGTTGGTGGTTGCTCAGGGATTTCTTCATTTGCATGAGCATCCATTTCCTCAGATGACACAGTATGACCATACAAGAGAAAATGCTTCATAAACTCAGCTCGGTCATCCACCCAGAGGTAAGCGTATGTCTCCAGGGTGTTTTTGAAATCCAAGACTTTGTTGATGACATCTGCCACTCTCTTCATTATCTCCTGCCTGACCTCTGCCAGGTCTAACATGTTATCCATATCATTCTAAATGAGAGGAAAACCAAGGACTTATTCTTATTCGAACCAACCTTTCTCTAATAATTATATGCAACAAAACATTACCAAGGCAATTCTTTAAAGGGAGAGTAGTTGGCAAAATAACAAATCATGTTGCTTTTTCCAACTTCTCCTTTGTGTCCATTTACCCCAAATTATTTTCGAATCATTAATATCAAAGCTAATACCTATATTGAAAGAAAATACCTGATAATTCGCTATTTCCAGGTGTGTTGCTATGCGTTTCATCTGGGCAGACATTCTGAAACTATTGCATAGCATTTCTTCTACCAGGTCATAGAAGCCATCCCCAGCCTCTCTGTCCAAAGAAGGTTTAAATATAATCTCAGGGGGCATTAAGATCATCTGTGCTTGAAAAAATGGTGCAGGCTTCAATTGTTTCTCTGTATTCATCAGAAAGAAGTCTAAGTCATGCATTATAGCCTGAAAAAAGCCTTCTACCACGATGTCATCAATGAATTCTACATAAATTTTCCAGTTATCCAGAGAAGGATCGGCTTTGAACAGCTTCCTATTTTCCTAAAAACAGACAAGTTTTAATAGATGAATATAACAATGACTATAAAAATGAAAGTTTTCCATTTAAATGGTTTGCTTAAAAAGAGACTGCATTCTTGGGCACAACACAGGAACACCGAAACACTAGGTTGCAGAACCTTAAGCTAAGATCTAAGCAGGATTTTATAAGTTCACACATGAAATATATTTCAAAGCCATTCTTTAAAGGAAGATCAATATGAAGATTGCTATCTTCATATACAGACAGGAAATGTACTAATTCCCCATAAATTCTAGAGGCACCCAACTTGCACGCTAGTTTTTGCTCTGTCCCTAACTCTATGTGCCCTTGGACTTTGCCTTCCAGGGCCTTACCTGTAAATGAAAAGACTTATCAAACTAAATCTCAGAGAATACTGTTCTGGGATACCTGAAGATTATTACGTCAGGGAAGTATTACGTACTCCATGCCAGTGGTTCCCAAACCCCGGGCCTCGGACTGGTACTGGTCCGTAGCCTGTTAGGAACCTGGGTGCACAGCAGGAAGTGAGCAGGGGGCAAGGAAGTGAAGCTTCATCTGTATTTATAGCTGCTCCCCATCGCTCACATCACTGCATAAGCTCCGCCTCCTGTCAGATACTCCTAGAGTCTCAAAGGAGTGCGAACACTACTGTAAACTGCGCATGTGCGGGATCCAGGTTGCGGCTCCTTATGAGAATCTAATGCCTGATGATCTGAGGAGGAGCTGAGGCAGTGATGCTAGTGCTGGGGAGTGGCTGCAAATACTGATTTTCATTAGCGGAGAGGTTTGACTGCACAATAAATGTAATGCGCTTGAATCATCCAGAAACCGTCCTCCCGGTCCCCCTCAACCCCTTGCATCAGTCCATGGAAAACTTGTCTTCCGTGACACTGGTTCCTGGTGCCAAAGAGTTTGGGGACTGCTGCTCTATGCCATTCTTGGAGACTTACAGTGTACCTATTAAAGTCCATCAAATTTGGTTTAGTCCAATTGTTTCCAAACCTTATTTGAACATAAGGATTTTTTTTTTTTTTTGAAGACCATCTATGAGCAGCCTATGGAATAGTAACTCAGCTTGGTAAGCTTTGTACTGGTGAATTCTAAGCTCCTTTTGTGCTTCAACAACATGAGCTGCTTCTACCTCAGCCTTTCCCAAGAGTGCAGGTGAGATAATGGACAGGTCAGAGGGCAACATGGGGCCGGAAGACAGAGAGGGGGCTAAGGACTGCTATAAGTTGGGCAAACTGTGTGTCTGGCCTAATGGCACAGATTTGAAAAGGTCAGGTGGGCAGCAAGGTTGATTCCAGAGAGATCATCTGGGAAGCAAAGGTTGCACAGTCTATACAGCCAGAGAGCAGGTGCCCAAAGCCAGAACTGTAGCACAGAGAAAACGGGACACTGTGAGAGCTGATTATAAGGAGTCTATACTGTCTCCTTTCTTTGATTATTCTCCACTGTGAATAGACGGTTTCAGGATGCAAAGGAGTGTGCTTTAGGCAAGAATCAGAACTACAGAGGTGAGTCTAGTTCCTAGTAAGGCAGGGAAGAGATGAGCAAATCCTAGGGGTCTTTTGCCCTCAAACAAATTTAAGAACTGCTCCTTCTCAGGGATGCTGCTTTTTGCCCACTATCCAGGTAGAAGCACTCATATCTGTGTAGTCATGTGATCTGTACCCCTAAAGTTGTACAGTACACATCCTGGGAAACTGTATACAGCAGCCCTGCCTCCTTTGTAAGCACTAGAAAGTAAAAGTATAGATCTCAGAGCTGAAAAAAAAATCCTTAAAGATCATCTTGTTCAGTCTCCTCATTTTAAAGATATGAAAACAAAGACCTAAAACACATTCCACGTCACACTGACAGGAAGTCAACAACTGAGTGAGGACTAGAAACCAGCCCTCTTGAATTCCCAGGGTAGGTCTTTCCCAACACATCAGTTTTATTTACTGTTTCACACCAAGAGATCCAGTTTACATCGCTGTAGTAGCATTTATAAAAAATGTATTTTCAACACATTAAAGGGAGAAAAAGGAAGAGAAAGGAGAGCTTCGGGTCACTAAATGATCACTCGGGTCCCTTCCAGACCCCATTCTCCAAGGTTCTGCTCCTCTCCCCTCTGTCTTAAAGTCTGACTCTAGACGATGCGCTGACATCTCACAAGCCACAAAGGATGCAGCATGAAAAGGCAGAAGTGACTCCACCCTCTGCTGTATTTTTATAGCGTTCCCCCAAACCGCAGTTCTCACCGGAAGCCTGAGAACTAGCTTCAAAATCATGTGTTGGTAAGTCAAGACGAAAAAAAATCACGTAAAAGATACAACTCATGAAAGCAAAAATCATTTAGTTTCTGTTTTAAAGTTGGCTTATATTCCAGCAAGTTCTCCTCAGTTCTCATATTGAGAACAGTGATTTCAAAGCTTCTTAAGTTTTTGCCTTAAGGAAAAAAATAAGAGAATCCATATATCAGAAAAATTCCAACCTCGTTCTCTGAGATGACATTGCAAAACCTTGTTTTATAATGATTTCTAGTCATGTCTTGTATTGGCCATACTTTCAATGCATTTTAAACAAGATTCATAAATCTTAATGGTTTAAAATCCCTAGATTAGAGTTTGGGCAGCATGTTGTTTTTTTACTATCAAGAAAATATAACAGAAAAAACTAATTGTAATCTATCAGCTGTCCTCCATGAAACAGATTCTGACGCATACACACTTGTAGAAGTGTGTTAAAAGTCACGGAATAATTCATAGCATCCCAGTGAATAGTCAATGGAATGACTTAGTTAAGCTACTGCTGAAAAACAGATTAATTTCCAGATATCTACCTTTCTTTACATGTCAGAACACCTGTGAGATGCTCTCAAGGCTACCCATGCTGTTGGCGGAGCCTTCAGAGGGGGCCTGGCCCTGCCCACACTTTGATTTCAGGCTTCCAGCCTCCAGACTAGAAGAGAATAAATTTCTGTTCATGACACCCTGTTTGTGGTACTTTGCCATGGCAGCCCTGGGATGCTAATATAGGCAGTAATCAAAGAAGTAATCAAAGTCTTTGTCCTAGCTAGTTGCCATCAATAGGGAAAATAAAAGCTTTCTTAGCAATTTCAGACACCCTGGAAGTTGACAGATAGTTTGAAAGCCATATTAATTTTTTGCTTTTTATTTTCTTTTTGCTACATATACTCGGTACATCATTATCAAATGTGTCACCCTTTACTTTTTGGTGAGAAAATCTGTTACACCTCAAACGCTTTGTTCACTTAGCTTCCAGGACACCACCCTGGCCTGGTTTTCCTTCTACTGCACCAGTTGTTTCTTTTCTGCACCTTTGGCTGGTTCTTCTTCTCCCTAGTCTCCTAAGGGAACAGTCCTCGATTGTCTCCTGTAATATTCTCTAGCTAGACTTGTGTTCTCATTCAGCCTCCCGGCTTAAATAGCATTGCCATCCACTTGTCTTTAATTTCTATTTTCAGTTTGGACCCCTCTCTGGAACTCCTGACAAGTAAATCCAACTGCTGACTCAACTCCTCTACTTGACTAATTGATCCCTTAAACTCAAAATGTCTAAAACTGACATTGAAGTTTCTTCCTCTCATAGCCTTCCTCTTCTGAATGGAATGCAATTTCATCTTTCCAGTGGATCCCAACAAAATCTGTGTGATAATCCCCAATGCCTCTTTCTTTCATGCTCCATGTCCAAACAGGAAATTCTGTTTGCTCCACTTAATTCAAAATGCATCCAGAATCCAACCACTTCTAATCACTTCCACTGCTTCCATCTGTTACCCAGTGCTATGGTCTGAATGTTTGTGTCCCCCTCAAATTTCTATGATGACCTCTTAAGCCCCAAGGTGATGGCATGAGGAGGCGGGGCCTTTGGGGAGGAGACTAGATCACGAGAGCTGAGCCCTCATGAGTGAGATTAGTGCGTTATACAACAGGCCCAAGGGAACTCACTCACCCCTTCCACCAGGTGAGGGCACAGCAAGCAGTCGGCAGTTTGCCACCTGGAAGAAGGCTGTCGCCAGAACCTGACCACGCTGGCACCTGGATCTCCAAAACTGTGAGAAATAAATTTCTGCTGTTTCTAAGCTATCCAGTTTAAGGCATTTTGTTATAGCCACCTGGACATACTAAGACACAGACGTATCAACACAACAGGCAGAGATCCTTTTAAAATGAAAGTCAGATCGTATTAATTCCTTTTTTCAAAATCCTGCAGCGCCTCCCCATGTACCTCAGAGTAAAGCCAGAGTCTGCACACAGCCTACGAAGTCTCACCTGAGCTTCCCACCCAGTCCCCACACACCTCAGCATCCACCCTCTCCTCGCCTGCTCTCCCTTGGCTCCCACGACACTCATGTCCCTGCTCTTCCTCGAGTGTAGCGTGGGTGCTCTGCCTAACAGCCATGTCCTCTACCCAGAACACTCTTCACCCAATCACCTGCTTGGCTAACTCTACTGCCTTCAAGTCTTTGCCCAAATCCTACCTTCCCGTTGAGGCCTACCCTGACCATCCCCTTTAAAACTGCATGCTCAGTCCCCCCACTCTGGAATTTCCCTTCTGTGCTCTAATTTTATCTTTTTTCTGCAGTGCTTACCCATTCTAACATGCCATGATTTACTGTGTCTACTGCTTGTTATCTCTCCCCTCACTGGACTGTACACTCCATGAGGACAAGGATCTTCGCCTGTTCTGTTCCCAGATGTATCTCAAAAACCCAGAATGGTGCTGGGCACAAAAGGGCTCACAATAAACATGTCTTGGATAAGTGAATGATGATGGGCTGCTAAGATAACAATACATAATGGGTTCCATACAGTTCCCAGCAGGAAAACCACAATCCATTGCTCCTTCTCCTGCTGAGTGTTAGCCTAGAAACAAAGACCTTCATTTCACACATGAGAAAATGCAGGCCCAGGTCCTGGAGGGCATTGGTTTCCAGCCTCTACCACGGCACTTTCCCTACCCCAGGCTGTGGTGCTTCATGACAGCTGTAGTGAGAGTGTGTGTATGTGTGTGTGGGTACATTGCGTGCGTGCATGAGGTCTGCCTGCCTCGCCCAAAGGAGCGTGTTTGTGCTTTGAGAACTGTACCTGTCTATGGAGAAGACCACATATAACAAGGGTGCTCAGAGGAAATACAGAATACACTCTTTCATTCCCATCCTTTTTTCCTTAGGATATAGGAATGATGAGAAATCAACTTCCCCATGTTCCCACGCCGGCACTGCCCAACTATGAGCACCATGTTCCTACCCGTTGTCTCCCCCACTCCTATTGCTACAGATGACTGTTCCATATTCCTATCTAAAGTCAACTTCTACACGCATTGATCAAATCCCATTCCCTCAATGGCTTGCCTTCAACAATTTTTTTTCTCTTCACTGGATCATTCCAATTAACACATAAACATCCTGAAACAACCATCAATATTAAAGATAAAGCCTCCCCTACCCTACTCCCAACATGCCCCAGGCACTGCCCAGGGTCCCATCTGCCCACACAGGGTTTCTCAGGAGGTCCTTGGCTGTCTCCACTCTCCTTGTTCCATTCTCTCGCCAGCCCACTCCGATCTGGCTTCCACTCTGCCACCCTGTCAGGGTGTCTCTTGTCATCACCAATGACTTCGCCCTTGCCAGACACGAGGGTTAAACTCCATCCCCATTTTCAGGTCCTAAGTTGGGATGGGACGAAGTTGAACTCTTCCTCCTCCTTGAAATCCCTTCTTTATTGATATCTAGGGCATCACTCTCTCCCTTTTTCAGTGTCCTGTGCTGGATCCTCCTCTCCCCCAACCTCAGGGAGGACTTCATGACCAGTTCTTGGAATTCTCCTCCATTTACAATTAATTCCTATGTGTTCTCATCTAATCCCACACCTTAAACACCACATAATGTGTATGAATCTCAATTCCAGATATTCACCTGGACTTCTCCCCTGAACACCAGACATGTTTGCAAGGACAGCCTGCTCAAACTCTCCCCTTCGGCAAGCATTTCTAACTAACGTGTCCAAAACCACATCCTGTTTTTTCCCTACAAAATCTGCTCCACTACACTCTTCTCCAAATCATTAAAGGGAAACTCCAGTCCAGTTGCTCAGACCAAAAACCTCAAAGTCATCCTTGACTTCTCTCACAGCAAATCCTGCTGGGTCTATGTTCAGAGTATTTCCAGACTATGAAGCGCCTGATCACCACCACCCTGAGCCCAGGTACCATCACCGCCCACCTGGATTGTCTCAGTAGGCACTGCCTAAGGGCTTCCCTGCCTAGCACTTCCTTGCTGGCCTGGGGCTTTCCCTCAAACACGGACCCCCTCCTTTGGGCAAGGCAGACAGATTGCCGCCCCCCCCCCACACGCACACATGCTGTAAAATTAGAGCAGGAATTTGGAATGTGGGACTGAGGATGCAGTTTTAAATAGGATGATCAGGGTGGGCCTCAGTGAGAAAGTTAAGATTTCAGTGCAGGGAAAGCCACTGAACAGTAAGTCTCTCGCTGCTCTTTCCCCTAGAGTAAAACCCAAAGTCCTCATGTCGGCCTGTGATCCCATGTGATGTGCCTTTAGTCCCTTTCAAATGTCACCTCTGACTACCATTCCCCTGGCAGGCTCTGCCTCAGGTGAGCTGGTTCAATGCCTGATCCCAGGGCCAGCCTGTCCCCACCTCAAAGTTTCTGTGCCATCCAGAACGCCCTTCTCCTGCCACCACAGGCCTCATTCCCTTTCCATTCTCTGCAGAAATGCTACCCTAGAAAAGAGGCCTTCCCAACCACCCGTATCAAACACCACCCCGCCCCGACCGACTCCCCATCCTACCCACTCTATTTTTCACTCTGCTCTATTACAACACATATACTAGCTGTTATTTTTTTCTTTTGTCTTCCCTGACTAAAGCGTAAGCTCCCTGAAACAAGGGACTTTGGGTGGGGGCGGGGGGTTGTTTGCTTGCTATTATTTTTTTCGCTTTCTAGTTTTGTTTTGTTTTCTGTTTTCTCTTAAATTGAAAACCCTAGAATACTGCCAGTTATAATTTTTTTTTCCTAGCAAAACTGACTTTAAAGTATAAATGACACTGCTTGAAGTGGGGTTATAAGTGTGCCCATCGCCCGGATGGTGTACCCTGTACTCACTCTGTGTGATTCCACCCATCCCCTCCTCCCCTCTCCCACAGCTGCTGGCTACAATTTTAAGAACTTAAATCTTTGTTAAAAAGAGAGCAAGTATGGCTCCCATTGTTAGGAGATGGTTGAGAGGATTTCCTCGGATGACGTAAATGAATTATCTGGTGCCTACCTGGCATTCAACAAACGGTTGTAGCTACTGATAGCATCCAAAAGAGGAAGCGACTACAACAGAGATAAAGCTTCCACCTCTAGTCTTTCTGTTTAATCAGTACATCTCATGTTCTAATCTCTTCCCCTCAGGAATGAGAGTAGTGAGGGCTGCAAAAATTACAGGCAACTAACACAAATTCTCCCACTTTAAATGCTTAATGAAACCATTCATAAGGCTCTTTCAGGCTCAGTAAGAGTCCTACTTCATTAGGTTAACTATTTTTGCTCCTCTCTAGGCCAAATGAAAAGATCTTCTATAAATTTTGAAACAAAAGCCAATACCTCCACCAAATTGTGGATCTTGCAGCCATCTTCTTGGATTAACTTGTATTTTTTAGTGAACAAATCCCCCTTGTCCTCCAAAGTCAAGGCCGTGTCTCTTCTGTGCTCTCTCCTGGGAGGGAGCATACACCCAGCCCAGGCCCGCATGGTCTGCTGGATGGCCTTCACGTTGTTCTGCGCCTGCTCCGCCCTGCGCTCCAGCTCAGAGGTGGTTGCCCTCACGCCCTCGATGTAGCACCAGCAGTCATCTCGCCAGGTCAGCCACGTGGTGGCTGCTGTCAGCTGCTCATCCACAGCCCTCAGCTCTTCTTCAATCAGGGGGTATTCGACTCCCAGCAGAGTCTGTTTCAGCTTATTATACCCTTGCACAAGAAGGTCAAGATTGCCAATGTACTAAGCAAAGAAAAGCCCAAAACAAACAGGGCCAGATATGTTAGCTGTTTTCTCTTAGAAGTATAAAAATGCCATAGGTCCATGTGTTAATAATTAAAATACAACATATTTCTATTCTATTCTAACCTCTGAAACCACAAACCTTTAAAATAGTGTTTCTTTTGTTGAAGATGGCTAGAGCAGAATCTGGTATGTCTGGTTTCTTCAACATCAAAAGGTATTTCACTTCTCTCAATACAGCCACTAGCTATTAAAAGAAAATCAAATATTATTTAGGCATATCATTCTATTTTAATATAAGCTTAAGTTGAACCACTTAAAATTTCATCCAATGATTACTACACTTCAAAATTATCAAGGTAGATAGGTTTTGTTTTATATGGTTTTTAAATTTTTTCAATTTTTAATTATCATGGACATATAATAACTGAACATATTTATGGGGTACATGTGATATTCTGATGCAGGCATCAATGTGTAAATGATGCAATCAGGGTAATTGGGGTATCCATCACCTCAAGCGCTTATCATTTCTTTGTGTTAAAAACCTTCTAATTTAACTCTTTTAGTTATTTCAAATATACAAAAAAAAATTGTGTTAACTATAGTTGCCCCAAAGATGCCTTTTAAAAGCAAAAATCACACATCCCATGATATAATAAAGGTATGTGAGCTCTCCCTAATGCATCTCAGGAAATTAGTTTCTATAAATTGTTTTTATGAAATCAAAAGATAGAAAGAATCCTCGGTTCTCCAGATTATATATATGTATGTGTGCTGAGTTTTATTAGCAAACTAAAGCAATGCTATTCTTTGTATACATTTTAGGGAAGCAGATCAGAATTAGGGTGTAGATTGTGACTACCAAGGCCAGTGAGGCTGTGTTTCCGACTTCCCAGGCATGCATTTGGACCGTCATGAAAGACTTTGGGTAATCACTAACAGTAAATATGTAAGCTTCACTACCTAAAAATCAGCCAGTTTTTTAAGCTACTTCATTTTTTTGTCATTGAAACTTACAAATAGACATTCTTATAAGCTTGCCCTTTACTGTAAAGCATATTCATGGCAGGTAAATAGAAAAGAAAGTTTATTCTGTACCTCTTATCTAGAAAACTACTAGACTGAGAGATAGGTTGTTTAAAATATAAACAAATATATATACATACATATATACACACTCCTAACATTTACTAAATATATACACGTATTGAAAAAATATAGATAGAATGAACAATATTTGGTAGCACAACGAAAATCACTATAATTGACAATAAGTTAGGGTGTAATTTAAAATAACTAAAAGAGTGGAATTGGAATGTTCCTAACACAAAGAAATGATAAATGCCAGAGATGATGGGTATCCCAATTACCCTGATTTGATGAATTCACATCGTATGCCTCTATCAAACATCACATGTGCCCTATAAGGATATATAGCTATTATATAGCCATAATAATTCAAAATAAAAAAAAAGTTGTTCAGACCCTCTGACAGTCAAGGAAACGCAAGTTAACATAATGATATACCTTTATTTCTCTACTAAATTAGAGGAAAAAGGTAGTATTAAGAGTACTCCATCAGAACTAGAGATGACACATTGTAAATTGGCACGATTTGAAACACGATTGGTAATGTGTATCAAACTACATAATTTTTCCAATTATTTGATTCAAGTAATCTCACTCCTGGTAATCTATTCTAAGGAAATAACTGAAAATACTAAAAAAAAAAGAGAGAGATAAATAAAAGTATTTTTGAACTGTTTTTTTTAAATAGTGACAAATGGAAAAATAACTAGCAATTGGAAAATATTAGATAAATTATTGTACAACCTCTAGATGAAGTATTATATAGACATCAAAATGATTTTTAAGGAATAACATAAAATCACTTATAATAAAGGGTAAAAAATACAGTATACAAAGATATCCAACGTTTTCCATAAAGAGCAGGGTAATAAATATTTTTTGGCTTTGTGGGTTGTGTTATCTCTGTAGCAGCTTCTCAACTTTGCTTTGTAATGTGAACACAGCCATAGAGAATTTGTAAACAAATTAACATGGCTGTGTTTCAATAAAACTTTATTTCCAAAAGCATGACAACAAGCCATAGTTTGGTATCCCTGGCCTAGAGATGTATAAGCAATAAATCATCTTTACTCTGAATTGTCTAGCACAATTCTGTTGGGACTAGGCAAGAAAGGTGCCTGTCATTCTAAAACAGTTATGCCTGTGACTTCAGAAGACTGTGTCTGTTAAAACACTTTTTGAGGAATAATGATAATGATGATGATAACTGCAGCTATACTCTATTTTAGCTTCCCAAAGTTTCTTCTACTAAGTTTCTTCCTAAAGTTAAATGGTGTCATGATGTTTCACAAATAAAGAAATGGGTGACGTGTGATTTCATGTGTGATCAAAGTGCTCTGTTCTTTTAGGCATGTCATATGTATATTTTTTTCACTTAAAGGATCATTTTGCAATTTTATCATTTCTACATTTTAACTATGTATTAGCAAAGTATTTAAAACAATGTCATATTAAAGTTAGTAATGAGTTGAATTTGTTTTCTCTTACTGCTATGGTCAAGTAGAGTGACAGAGCTCAGTCTAAAATGTAATTTCTGTACTTGCTATCAAGATCATAAAAAAATCACAAATTAGATAACATTTCAGAAAGAAGGTGTTGATGGGTGAATTATTTCCTGTTTTTATTAACTTCAACTTTTTCTAAGACTTGCACATTTTTTATTCCATAGTGGCTAAGCTTGTTGTAATTTTCATGGCTTTGCACATTTTTTGGCAATAAGATTGAACATTTAAATATATATATACACACGCATGTATATAGTATATTGTATTATATAATTTTATATACATGCATATGTAAATGGCAATAAAGTTTCATCGTTACATAACACAATGAAATTATGAGAAAATAGGTTTATTGAAAAATACATGAAATTGCCCTTTGTTACTTGACTTATGTGATAACAAAGGACCTATTCAATAAAGATAATATTAATCCTGGATATTATTTCACTGTTAATATTACTTTTTGTATTAATATGGTGTTTTAGCTTTTTATAAAAATTATTTTTCTAATTACCATCAATTTAATTACCATGTATAAGTTTATTGTCCTTTGAAAGAAATTACAATAGATCAAAATTTATCACTGTTCACCAAAAGTATGACAGGTTTTTCATTGTAAATAGTCTGTGGATTTCTCAAATTTTATATGATGAAATTTTAACTAAAAAAACTGGTATGTTTAATGAATATATTCAGGCCAGAAACCATCTGGTAAAGGCTAATGATTTAATTCAGTGGAGCTAACATTTACTAAGTGTTACCAAGTGCCAGACACTACACCAGAAACAGAACACAAAGATGAAATGAAATGGATCCTAGTCACAGTAGCTCATTATCTAGAAATAATTATGAGATGAAATAATAAAGGGTAATTAATATAGAATTTGAGAAATCCCTAAAACAAAGACCTACTAGAAATTGTTTACAGCTATATTCCTCACAGCACTGACATTTTCCCAAAATAAATTATAAATGACTGGAAGTATCAGGAGTATATTTGTAATAAAAAGGGCATCTATAAAATAACTTTAAAAATCAAATTCCTACCTTTGGGTCAAAGTTGACGCTGAGAAGACCATTTATGGCACTGAATTTAACCAACGGTTGATTCAAATTGAACTCACAGATTTCATCCACATTACTTTTCCATTCATTATAGATATGATTTTCAAATTGGTCTAGCAAAGTGGTCATTTCAACATACTTCTGATAAACTATGGCATTATCAGGATGGCCCAAGAACCTGCAGGAATAAAGTTTTACTACTTGCATGTGTATGTGTATGTGTATGTATGTATGTATATGTGTGTGTGTGTGTGTGCGCGCGCGCGCTTTTAGCTTAATTATTTTACCATAATACGATATATAAAATATGATAATAAACTATAAGAAATCAGGAAGAGAAACAATAAATACCAAATAATACTTATAAATTGTTTTTGCTTTAAAAGGTAGAGTTATTAAATGAAGGGAACTCCAAAGATTTTACTAAATGTCAATAGCAACAAGCTACCAATTTCTACAAATGAAAGAAAAAGGCACAAAGGACTACATAATAAAAGAAGTATCAGTTATTGAAGGAAGGAAAAAAAATAATGAAAAACTCCAAACCTACTGTGGGTGAAAAGAAAAAATGAAGAGAAAAAAGTATCTGAAAATGTGTAAACATATGAAATTATGAGTCCCATCAAAATTATTCCAAAACCACAGGGACAAATCCCTCTCCAGAAGCCCAACTACTGAAAGAAGTGAAATAAGGCAAAGACTTTTTAAGTGCTAATATGAAGAGCTCATTGTGCTACATAAAAATCACCCATAACGTTGGGATAATTTGCCATGCACTAAGTATAACCACTTACAGATAATGGAGAGATGCAAAGTTTGACCAAAACATCTGAAGTCGTGCAAGGACCTCTTTGGCCCATTTGATATTCCCTGAGGTAAACGGCATATTCTTGTTAAGAACCACATGTCCATGTTCAATCTGCAAGTTGATATTTTGGTGAAGAGGAAGAAACAGAGCATTTAATCAGATTGCTTGTAAGCAATTGTTCATTCTGGTACTTTTACAGTAGTATATGTGTTTAATAACTTGGTTAGGTTACTAGAAGAGTTACAGTCCTAAAGTAGATTCTCCATCTCCATGACGAAACCAATTAAATAAAAGCATAAAAATTTTAGCACCTATATCTAATCTTTAGATATAATCAAATATAGTTCTAGTTGATGGTCATTATCTACAAAAAATGACATTGTGGATGTGTTCAACCTTACACCACTTACCTGTTTCACGTGTGTATTATACAATTGCTTACACGTATCCAACTCTGTATTAAACATATGCACTAGTGTGCTGTAATGTGGGCTGAAAATTTCCATGACAACTGGTTTCTCTAGAAAATTTCCAAATATGGTCAAAAGCTATAAAAATCAAAGTTAAAGAAAGGTTAAGAACTAGCAGTTTTTAATACAAATACTCAGCTCACAATTTTCCCCATTAAACCTCTTACATGACTAGATAGAGGGAAAGTCTAGAACCCTAAAAATATCCTACAATGCCTCAAAATGTAAAACCTATTTTTGTGTCTCCCTAAAATTTCTACACATCCAATAAAAGAAAATCTAGATGTAAAATAATTTTCCTGCCTCAGTGGAAATCAAGAAGAGTCAGAAACAAACCGCTGTTAGCGATTTCTGTTCCCAGCTAACACTAGTTCCTGTTGGGCGCTAGGAAACGTTTTAGAAGCTGCTTTGTGGGTGTAAGAACAGAAGATAGATTTATGTACTTATTTGTTTTGCCCAGATGTATCCATTAGATATAAATATCCATATCCCTATCGAGGACCTCCAGGTCACACCATCAATAATCATAGCAGATGTACCAGCCACAGTGAATGCCCACCCAGGGCCCCAGGTGCACCCACGTGCCCCGGCCACCCCCACAGTGGCCTGGGGCGGCAGTGGTGACTGTTCCAAGGACAAGCACCCCACAGGTGGATGACTGCTTTGACAGAATGCTCTGGCTCAAGCCAATGCCCTGAGCTGATCAGATTCTCTCTTTCTCAGAGCGTCAGGCCATGGCTGGCAGAATCCATGCTGGCGACAGTCGTGAGTGAGCAAAAACCAGTGGCAAGCAGAGGAAGCCGAATAACGGGGGACGGAAAAAAGCGGACACGTGGACGGAAGAGGATCACATTACCAGAGAAGCAGAGGAATGAAGGCCCACCAGCTCTTCTTGCTTGGTCAGTGGAGCCCCCTAGATTCCAAGCTACCTTTCACTGTCAGTGGCCACAAAGCTTAGCTGTCTAGCAAGCCTACCCTTGGCTTCCTGGTAGCCTCCCGTCTTGTGTGTACTGCCCAGTGTGGGTTCTTTGGTGTGCTAGCATGAGATTGCTTTCCTCACAAGAAAATGATGTAATTAAAAAACATATTTTTACAGAACCAATGTTTCTATAGTGCTATATGTCAGGAACTCTATGTTAAGAGCCTTTAAAATGCTGTTATTACCACATGCTCCAAGTGAGGAAACTGAGTTTTGGGAAGGAAGTAACATGCCCAAATTCACACAGCTAATGGCAGCAGAGCTGGGATTTGAACCCAGGTGGTCTGGCACCTGGGTCTGTGCTTCAGTGTAGCCTCTTATCAGCTAAGGTGCCATGAAAAGTTATGCTATTTTGTTATTTGATTACTCTGTGTGGGCCTCATGATAATGAGTTATTAGATCTGCAAAGCAAAAGAGCTTTTTTCTTTTCCTTAGGGAAATATGTGTCCCTCAAAACTTGATTTTAAAAACAGCTTTATAATAAAAAATTTTTTAAACATTTTCATAAACTACATTCACTGAAAAGAAAATCATCATTAAAAAAATTACAGAAACTAAAATGTAACTCTAACTATACCTTAGAGGCCAATTCAGACAAACACATTCCAGCTTTGTCTGGTAACATGAATTATAACTACAGTAGAAACCGCTAAGTGTTTTTAAATCCACTTGGTTAGCTGCTACCTAGCAAAACGTAAATTATTAACTTTCTTCTCACAGCCATTGTTTTGTTGAGTTGGGCTTCATGTAAAAATTCAAAAGTGAATACTGCCTCATAGATTTAACAAAAAAGTGTGCTCCAATGACTGGAAAATACATTTATTTCACATTATTTTCAAACACTTATCATATTGACCACAACTGAAACAATACCAGAAGCTTCCGAGATTCATCACATCTTGCCTTCCCTGCTTAGTGGTCCTTAACTCCAAGTATAAAAGTAAAAAAACATAGAAAAAATATTCTTTTGGGCCAGGCACAATGGCTCACACCTGTAATCCCAGCACTTTGGGAGGCTCAGGCAGGAGGATTGTTTGAGGCCAGGAATTCAAGACCAGCCTGGGCAACTTAGTGACACCCCATTTCTACATAATTTTTTTTTTAAATTAGCCGGGTGTGGTGTGCACTTATAGTCCAGCTACTCAGGAGGCTGAGGTGGGAGGATTGCTTGAGCCCAATAGTTCAAGATTATAGTGAGCTATGATTGGGCCACTGCACTCCAGCCTGGGAGACGGAGATCCTGTCTCCAAAACAAAAAACGACAACAAAAATTTTTTTGGGAGGTTTTAAAGCCAAAAAATAGTAAGAAAAGTCTCAACCTTTAGGCAGTTTACATTGCCATAATTATTCATCATCACAAATATTTAAAAGTTACTTCTCCAGGATGAGAATAATGGCCATTTGGAACTCCTGGCTCCTTATCACAGTAGAAGAGTTATTTATGAAGAGTACAGATGTTTTCCTTCACGTCGGCTTCAAAAGGCTAAAGATTGATTTCCACCACATGCTTGTTTTTCTAAATATCCCATTTGAGATCTGTGAGGTTTACTTTAATTTTCTTCTACTTCTCAGTTTCATTACATAATACAGCTTTTCATAACACTACTGTCACTGCTCAAAGTAGTACATATTCATATTTTTCCTATATTTGCTTCTTTCAAAGATTTTTTAAAAATCTGCAGCTACCCATGTGATACACAACTCCACAACTTAACAGCTTTCAGACACATTGCCTGAAGTCTTTTCTAGAACACTTTTTTCTTACGTACTTCAGTTTACCTTCATAGAAATTTTGGAGAGCCATTCGTTAGTATTTCGATTGGTTTCTAATGAGCGTCACCACTTTAGTTCTACAGTTTTACACTATGGAAGAGCAGTGTTTAGTTCTGGTGCCCTTCCTGGCCATGTCTTTGACAACAACAGGTATGGAATCGTCATCTTCAGAGAAGAGTCTACAAATATTTCTTCCCAAAGACCAACAGTCAATGGTCAGGTTCATCATCCTATACCTACGGGTGAAATCATTCTCCCCCTAAGTACACGAGCCCATAGTTGTTTCTTCCGCCGTTGCTCTTCCAGCCACTCCCCCTCATCATTGAGTCATTTCAGTACCACCGGTCAGTCCACCTCAGCTCAAGCGGTTATGCAATGCCTGTTTGTACGGGGCACCGCACAAGGTGACCGCAACTGAACAAAAGCCACAGACGATGCCCCGCCCTCACGGAGCTTACAACAGCAGGCTCTCGGCTGATCGTTTTTCAGTATGTGGGTACAAATGTGTGGAAAGTTAAAGAAAAAAATATATAAAAATGAGAGATAAAATTGTTTAGAAAAAATGAATTGGTAAGTACTGTAACGAAATCCATATTAATGGTTGTTAGAAGAGAGACTGGAATTTGAAATGGAAGGAGCCTCTGTAATTGAGATTTCACTCTAAATTCTTTTTTACAGTTATTTATCAAAGCATGAAAGAGAACAAGTTCCAGTAACAGAGAATACGACAGACTGCTATATAGACATTAAGAAATAATATTGTTGAATTCTGGTATAAAGGCGAGAAAAATATTTATGGCTCTTTACTAAGTGGAAAAGGTTATAACAGAGGATCAGAATATAATGTCATTTTTGTCAAAGAGAAATATGTGTGCATATCTAGTCAAAGAAAAAATAGTAGCCATATTAAATAGTAATTGTACCTGAGAGATGAGATAACTGGTCAATTTATAACAACAGGCTATATATTTTGACCAACAGCATCTCAGTCTCATCAAAGAGTTCTTAAAAAACAAAGAACTATTTCATCCTCGTGAATTCTCCAGCTTAGAATGCTTAACTGGGGCCAGAGGATACTGGTGGTTTCACCATTGTCTGTCCAATTCATTTGAATTTGAAGGTCAAAATCAAACAGTATCTTTTAAAAGTCTTTGTCTGCTATTTTGTCTGCACTGTCATTCTCAATGAACTGTGCCCATGATTTCCTGGCTGTATTTCTTCTGTTACTGAACCCTCAATTCTTCTTTTGGGATGTCACCTAATTAATTGTCTTCTTTGAGAAGTTTCACATGGCATCCCTATTCCTCATATTATAAGCTTTCCATTCGGGTTAACTATCAAGATGATTTTCTTTTATGCACCTTTTTCTTTTTAACGAAGACAGGGTCTCACTCTGTCACCCAGGCTAGAGTGCAATGTAGTGCCATCATAGTTCACTGTAACCTTAAACTCCTGGGCTCAAGTGATTCTCTCACCTCAGCCTTCCAAGTAGCTAGGACTACAGGTGTGCACAACCATGCCCAGCTAATTTTTTTATTTTTTTGTAGAGATGGGGTCTCGCTATGTTGCCCAGGGTGGTCTCAAACTCCTGGCCTCAAGTGATCCTCCCAAAGTGCTGGGATTACATGAGTGAGCTGCTGAGCCTAGCCCTTTTATGAAGCTCTTAATACACATATATCATATTTCATTAATTCTATGACAAACTTACTTTTCAATATCAACATGTTTCAATATCTCTGAAATTGTAATGCATTATACAACCAATGGCATAATAATTGTTTGGTAACACTTTTTTCTTTATTTATATAAAAAATAATGGTGTGTCTGACAATCGATGATGTTGTACCCCAGATTAAATACAACAGATAAATTGCTACTTGTTTCAGAGTAATAAAATAGGCAGTTGAACCTAACATATATAGACAATGGCAAAGAAAAGAAATTTCCAAATTAACAGATATTTTTCACTTTTCACTGTGGCTTAATTTTGAATCAATATTTCATTGGCCAGAACAAAGCTCGCTCTAAAGGTAATGTGAAGTAAAACACTACAAATGCAAGAGAAGAACAAGAATTAAATGTCCTGAAAATGACCTTGTCCAAAGTAAACGTGATTATTCATAAGTGCATTATTCACTTTATTATTCAGTGAGCTGAATTTGAAGGGCATGTGACTAGTTAACCTAGTTAATACTCCACCTGAATCAAAAAGGAATGTATTCACCCTCTTCATCTAACATCCTAAATTATTCATTAGTAAAACATTTTTATGATAGCTTTTTCAGAACTAACCTTAAACACAGCTTCTAAACCATTGCAGTTAAAGAAAGCTTCACAAAGGATTGTCCCAAGCCTTCTGTCAAAATCCAAAATTTTGGACTTAAATGCAACATAATCACTTTCAAATTCCTGTAAAATTCAAAGTAAAATATTAATTTATAGGAAGGAATCCAACAGTGAAAATAGCAATCACATAAGTGTGACCTTACTTTTTCTTTCTCTCTCTCTCTACCTCTTTGAAGGAATTTATTTTTCATAGCAGGATCCCAGGGAAGATCAAGAAAGATCTATACCTCACTGTGCAAGAGGCTGTCTCACAGGGACACTGAATGCTCAGCACTGTCACCCCATGTTTTCACAGCTCTTTTCAGTGGCCCAGACCCCAACATCAGTAGTTTGGTCCATATGCTCACATATAAGCATCAGTCTGCCCTCCTTCTCCCAATCCATTTTGATTATAAATGAAAAAGTAGAACTTTAAAAAAAAAAAAAAGAACTTATCCTCATTATAACTTTAGTCTATCTGTAATTTTAAATACAAATGGGGTTTTTTTGTTTGTTTTTTCATGGAGTGGAAAACCTATGTGGAAACACTATTTCTTTAGATGAGAACTAAAACCCACAGATCTGTAAGAAAGTATCATTAGTGATACAGAGGAAACAGAAATACTCTTCCACTTTCCCAGTTTCTTATTAAAATGCAGTTAACAACCCCCAGTTTCCTAATACATCACCACCCACTCCCGTAATTAGAAAGAACGAAGCAGTGAAAGAGTTACTATCATTCTCGTGTTATTGCAGCTCACAGGCTTCAGTGCAGAAATCCCAGGAATTCAGAAACACTTTGGTGCTTTGCAGTCAGGAGCCCCCTGATGTGCTTGCCACAGATTTAACATAATGAAGGCCTTTGCCGCCACCATAAACTGAGGCTCCATCTATTAATAATAATAACAGTAATACTGACAGCTAACATTCAGTTCTGTTCCAAATGCTTTACATTACTAATTCGACTCTCAAACAACATGAGATATAGGTTTGTAGGAGACAACAAACTCAGAGAAGTTAAATAATTTGCCAAAGACCACACCATTGGTAAACGGCAGTGCCAGAATTTAAAACCATGCAGTCTGGTTTGAGAGCCCACTCTCTCAACTATGATGCTGTGTTTCTATGAAGACATGTACCTGCTACAAAATTCAAATGCTGAGATCCTAATCCTCAAGGTGATGGTATTAAAAAGTGGTGCCTTTGGGAGATGATTAAGTAAGGAGGGCGGAACCCTCACGAATGGGGTTAGCACCCCTTGCAAAAGAGACCTGGGAGAAACCGCTCAGTCCTTCCATCATGTGAGGAGAGCTGGAAGGCATCATCTAGCTACCAGAAAGCAGCCCTCACCAGACACTGAATCTGCTGACGCCTTGATCTCGCACTTCTCAGCCTTCAGAACTGCAAAACATAAATTTCTGTTGTTTACAAACTACCCTGTTTATGGTATTTTGTTATAGCAGCCTGAACAGACCAAGACGGCACCTTATGCGAAATTCAACACGCCAAAAAACAAAGTATAACAATAAAGTTCTAGAACACTGTGTGTCATACACTGCAATGCTATGTTTAGCATCAAGAAGTCTCCGCTGATCCTGAATTAGAGCCAAGCGATCTCTTCATTCAAGGATCATTGACTTTTAAAGGTAAACACAACTTCTTAACAAGTTTTAACAAGCCTAACTTATCCCTCTTTTCTGCATGGTAACAAAGAACATACAATTTAAGATCTTCAAACGTTAATTGAACACTTAGAGATAAGTAAATATCTCAAGGAGAGGAAAAATGCTAACCTCCATCCTGATACTCTTCCTCACCTCCTACCTCTTCAAGCATTCTTTCCTGAAACCAAACTTAGAACGGCACGTAGGACCTCTTCTTTAGGATGTTCCACGGAAAATTCACACTGATTTTGTACAAATGTGAACTCATCTTCTCTACAAAGCTGCTTCCCTTTTTACACATCCTAACACGAACCTGCTTGACTCCTCTGTCAAGTGCTATCAATGTTATTGCCTAATTATTTCTGGAATACTCCGCCACGTTCCATTTCTCTAGGCAGACCTCGGTCTGAATCACTGTTACTGTTCATCTAGATTTCTATTACACACTTTCTAACTACTCTCTCCGCCTTGTCTTACTCTGATTCATCTTCCAAACTGCAGCCTAAATAATCTTTCCGAAATAGAAATCTTACGTGACTCTCTTATTCATAATCCTCCAATTCATAATCTCAACTTGGAATCTTCAATTTCCTAGGAGAGAGACCAAAGATTTTAGCATAATCCACAAAGCCCTATGTAGTCTGGACCCTACTTACTGCCTCTAACTATTCTGCCACTGCCCCCGGTTTCGCACTCCAGGATCTAGCCAACCTGCCTTATCACATTCTCTCTCTCTCACCCACTTCTCATCTGCTTCTTTTCTATTTATGTGACAGGTCTCGGTTTACTTTTCACCTCCTCTGAAAAAGGGCCCTGTGAAAGTGTTCTCATAGCATTCTGTAACTCAAATTCATTTTCTGTATCAATGGACACAATTATGGAACTTTTCTTCTTTGGTCCATTAAGAGGGGGATTACACTGATTTCAATTATTGAACCAAACTTGCGTCTCTAGAATCAATCACACATGGACGTGGTGTATAATTGTTTTAATATTGATGGGAATGTAGATTGGTACAGCCATTATGGAAAACAACATGGAGATTCCTAAAGAAATTAAAAATAGAACTACCATATGACCCAGCAATCCCTCTGCTGGGTATATCTCTAAAGAAGATGAAATCACTATCTTGTAAAGAGATCTGCACTCCCATGTTCATTGCAGCAATATTCACAATGACCCAGATATGGAAACAGCCCATTTACAAGTGAGAACATACAGCATTTACTTCTCTGTTCCTGAGTTATTTCACTTATGGATCATAGCAGCAGTACCTGTGATAGCCAAAAGGTGGAAGCAATTCAGGTATCCATCAACAGATAGACAAAACGCAGTATATACACACAATGAAATAAAACATGGATAAACCTTAAAAACATTATGCTACGTGAAATAAGACAGCCTCGAAAGGACAAATATTGTATAATTCCACTTACATGCAGTACACTTAGTCAAATTTATAGAGACAGAAAGTAGAATAGTGGTTAGCAGGGCCTGGAGAGGTAAGGGGGAATGAGGAGTTATTGCTTAATGGGTAAGGCATTTTGGTTTAGGATGATAAAGTTCTGGAGACGGATGGTGGTGATGGTTGCGGAAGAATGTGAATGCACTTCACGCCACTGAACTATAGACTTTAAAAAGGTTAAAATAGTAAATTTTATGTTACGTATATTTTACAATAAAAAAGGAATGAAATTCAGATACACATTACAATGCGGATGAAGATTGAAGACATTATGTGAAGTGAAAAAAGCCTGTCATGAAAGGAAAAATACTATATGATTCCACTTATATAAGGTACCAAGAATAGTCAAATTCACAGAGACGGAAAGTGGAATAAAGGTTTCCAGGAGCTGGAGGGAGGGAAAAATGAGGAGTCATTGTTTGATGAGTAGAAAGTTTCTATTTGGGATGATGAAAAAGTTCTGGAAGTAGGCAGTAGGGATGGTTGCACAACATTGTAAATGTACTTAATGCCACTTAAAATGATTTAAATGATAAATTTTATATAATATATATTTTGTCACAATTTCTTCAGCCAAAAAGGAAAAAAAAAACCCTTACCTTCCTATTGGTCCCTTTATCCTCTTCTATTTATAATGGTCTTAAATATTTAGAATTAGTGTTATAGTTTTTTCTTCCACCATCAAACATAATTTAGAGAACACATGCTGCGTAGGAAAATCTACTGTTATACATATTTTTTCCTGCCATATTCTTCTTGGTGTTTCAAGGTTTCTTCTTTGATCATTTCCTTTCTGTACTAAAAATTTCCTTTAGTCATTTTTTAAAGATCAGTCTGCTGGCAATAAATTCTCTTTTTGTTCATTTGAAAATTCCTTCATTTCCCTTTTATTCCTGAAGAACATTTTCACTGGGTAGAGAATTCTGGGTTAACAGCTCATTTTTAGCACCTGAAAATATTTTGCCATTTTATTCTGGCTTGCATGGTTCCCGATAAGAAATCTGCTGTCATCCAAATTGTTTTTCCTTTGTAGGTAAGTTGTCATTTCTCTCTCACTGCTTTCGAGATTTATTTTCAGATTTCAGAAGTTTAATTATGATGTCTTGGCATAAATTTCTCTGAGTTTATCCTTGGGTTTATCTTTCTTTTACTAATTTCTAATTTATTCTTGAATTTGTAGATTTATGTTTCTTTCCAACTTTGGAAGTTTGGGGCCATTATTTGAAACCTTTTCAGTTCTACCTTCTTTCTCCTCTCTTTCTGCAAGTCCAGTGACAAGATTAGTTCTTCTGTTAGTGTCTCACGTCCCTGAAGCCCATCCCAGTGCCCATCCCAGTCTATTTTCTCTCCGTTGCTCACACTGGGTGGTTTCTATTGTTCTGTCTTCCAGTTCACTGTCTCTTTCCTCCTCTCTTCCATTTTGGTATTGAGTCCAATCACTGAAAGTGTTTATATTTTTCAGTGCTAAAATTCCCATTTGGCTCTTCTTTGTATCTTAAATTTCTTTGCTGAGAATTTCTACTTTTTTACTGAGGCTTTCTATTTTTTCATTTGTTTCAAACACATTCATACAGGTTGAGCATCCGTCATCCGAAAATCTGAAATGCTCCAAAATTCAAAACTTTGAACACTGACATTATGCCAATAAGTAGAAAATTCCACACAGATACTTAACACAAACTTTGCTTCATGCACAAAATTATTACAAATTTTGTGTAGGAATAACTTAGGCTCTGTACATAAGGTATATATGAAACATAAATGAATTTTGTGTTCAGTCTTGGGTCCTATTCCTAAGATATTTCATTATGTATATGTAAATATTACAAAATTACTTTAAAAAAT
>CAUYSK010103137.1:0-35070 GCA_963575035.1 Avahi laniger
TCCCCCTCCCCCCTTGTCTTTACATTCTTAATATGCATTGAGGACTCCCCAAGAGCTTTCGTTTATGTGAGTTATAGCTATTGATGTTTATCGTATTAGTAATTAAAACTGAGAAATCTAAAAAAAATTACTTTGTTAAAAATGACAATAAAAAATCCAATAAATGTTAACATTTTTGTTTAACGACAAATAACACTATTTCTCAAACAAAAAATTTTAGTCAGAAGAGTAGCATAATTTTATTTTATTTTTTCTTTTAATATATAAAAGAAAAATGTTTATTTTATCCTTTAGAAGGACAGAGAGAATGAGAGAGAGAGAGAAAATTAGCATAATTTTAGAATTTTGCAAATCTCCTTAGTGGCTTTATAGAACATAAATAGATTCTGCTATCTACTTCTGCTCAACCTGTTAAAAGCATATAAAGAAAGTTCAGCCTCACACAGATACATAGTTGGGAAGGGGATGAGTATTTTAATAGCCTTTTCAAGTAACTGTCAATATTCTTCTCTGATGTTATACCAAAAATTGACAACATGGAATTTGAAACTTAATCAATGAACTTTTCACACTCTGTTCCACTAAAATCCATTTGCCTATCTTGCATTTTAAATGGATCTTTTACCCATTAATAATTTTGTAACATGATGCAGTGGTCATCTGAAAATTTTGGATCACTAAGTTATGTAGCAATTTCAAAAGCTGACACATTTCATTTTATTGTATCAAAAAATCACATTCATTAATATCACCATCATTCTTATTAGAAAAGTTCTTAGGTGTAGGAAGCTGTCAAGCTCACAGTGATTGATGCATGTTTTACAAAATTCTAATTTTTACTTGAGAGCTCACATTTTATCACTGGCAATGAATATTGTCAGTTGTCTTTCTTGAAGTGATGGATTATGTTCATTTTTAAGAAAATGGCAGCCAAATAGTCTGAATAGCCATAATTTTTCAGTAATTCTTTCAAGTAAAAATTGTCTTCCATGAAAAAAATGACTAGGTCAGCTAGTAATTTAATCACTTAAGTGGTTTTCCTTGAGACCAGTATCTTTGTTCAGTATGCAGAATAAATGCTTTATGCATACTTCTCACCTCACCACACAGAATATTAAAATGACATGTACTCAAAGGTCAACATTTAATAAAATTAACAATTTTTACTGTTTCATCAAGAGTATTTTTAAGTGAAACTGGCACATTTTTTTTTCTATTTTTATTTTTTTTTGAGACAGAGTCTTGCTCTGTTGCCCAGGCTAGAGTGCCATGGAGTCAGCCTAGCTCACAGTAACCTCAAACTCCTGGGCTCAAGCGATCCTTCTGCCTCAGCCTCCCGAGTAGCTGGGACTACAGGCATGTGCCACCATGCCCGGCTAATTTTTTCTAAATGTTTTTAGTTGTCTGGCTAATTTCTTTCTATTTTTAGTAGAGACGGGGTCTCGCTCTTGCTCAGGCTGGTCTCGAACTCCTCCCATCTCGGCCTCCCAGAGTGCTAGGATTACAGGCATGAGCGACAGCACCCAGCCAAAATTGGCATATTCTTCTTCCTCTTCTTCTTCTTTTTTTTTTTTTTTATCATGATAGTGGGTAGCAAGGAAGAAAACAATGACTACTAGTACAGTTGGGTGCCACTGCCTTGATAGGGGCTAAGGCACCAGAAGTTTTACCTCAACCACTTTTGTACCATTGGTATAAATAACAACATAGCAAAAAAAGACAAATGATGTCTTAGTTTTATTATAGAAAGCTTTCACTTCATGGGCTCCCCTGAAAGATCTCAGGGAGCCTCAGAGATCCATGGATCACAATTTGAGAACCACTGCTCTATATAAAAGAAAATGCTAGAATTTTTCTTTAAAATGTGTATTAATGATAGCAAAGGAACCAAACCAAAGAGCCTCAAGATAATATAACCTGATTCTAATAGCAATCATAACAGTTTACTCATTCATACTTCGCCTATAGTTCATTGTATTATGAGAGAAAAATGTGCATTAAGGGAGACTATAATTGATATATCTACTCGAAATAGCATGTGGTCTTTGTTTCAGAGTCTGGAAAATTTGAATTTTATTTATTTTTCAAGGATAATTTATAGTTGAGTAATTGGTAACATACTTATCTTAACAATCCAGGATGACTCTAGAAGAACATATATGTAAATAAAATGTTAGTATAGTTACTGGTATACAATAAAACTGTAAGCAAGGGAAAACTATTTATTCCTTTGGTTTCCCCATCATTAAGACAGTGTTACTGAAGAACATCTGAGGCTTTTATATTTTAAACAAATTATTAATATTAATAATTAATACAATAATAATTTTTAAAGTGATTTTTACCTTGTAACACTTTGATTTCACCACTTGTGTCTTTGCAACTAGCACCAGGATTACCACCTCCTTCTAACTCATCAAGGTACAAACGGTAACGATGTCCACTCTCATCTTCATACTCCACATTTTCATCATCAGAATCCACTTCGGGAGCCACATAAACTACTTCAAATTCGATCTCTCCTCTCTAAAATAGGAAGTGAAAATGAGAAAGTCAAGCTGTTGCAACTAAAAAAGGATTTCCAAACTCTTTGAGTGGAGGCGTATGGGTGGGGAAACCTCAGATATTGCTCCTTTCCTGACAACAAATAATGCAATTCCAGAATTTGAAGAGGTAGAAAGGGGTCTGAGAGGTCATCGTGTCCAGAGCAACTCCATCAATCCCCTCTACAAGTAATTTCCTTTAAACATTACAGTAGCTCTTTCTACTTATCACAATATTTTTGCTAACAGATCTAAAATAAAAAGGAATGTTTAATTATTGAATTATAGAATTCTGGAACAAGTGTCAAGTCATTTTGCCCTTTTGTACTTCACACAGCAATTTAGCAAATCCATTTAAACAGTCAGATACTAAATAAACTTGCGTGTAAGGGTATCACACAAGCTTTTCCTAAACTAATTCAAGAAACCCCTGCATAATGATTTCTTGTTTCTTATTGAATAGGTCTTGAACGTTTTTAACTTTCACTGAGTACCACAGTGTTAATCAAGGTATTCTATCTAGTAATCATAGTAATTACTATATTTACCGTGCAAAATTACAGCCTTTGATCATCAGAATAACCCTATTATAGTCTCTTTTACATGAACAAGAAACCTGAGTGAGTCCTGGAGAGAGCGTTTAACTTTCCCAATATGATAAACAAGAATAAAGAAAAACAGGAATTTGACTCCACAGTTCTTGCACTTTCTACTATGCTAGACTAAATGTGTAATATTTGTACTGCCATTCTTTAATAACAATTGCACATTCAAGTAATAAGTTACAGATCATTATACATTAAAAAAATTGCAAGCTATAATTATCATTTAAGAGACTGCACTCATTACCCACAAGTCTGGTTTTTGCAACTCTCTGAAAATTATGTCCTGCTTTTGCTCAAAAGAAAGTGTACCATTTTTGACTGCTACCCAATAAGTTACTCTCTTTGGTGTTCCCCTTTCCCAGCAATTTAAGGTTATACCTCAGAATTTTAGTATGTGCTTAGCGTTTCCTTTACCACAGCTGCTAGTCATCCCAATCTTGTGCTAATGGATGGATGGCAAGTTGGGTTGAGAAAACACCAACCTAAGAGGCTAGGGTGGCATTCTTAGATCTCCCTTATCAGATAATGCTTTAAAAATACCATTTGGCAAAGAGATTGATGATGTAGTCTTTAGTAAAGTTTTAGACAACAGAATTAGATCTGTGGGTAGTAGTCATGGAGACACAGATTTCAGGCTTACTAGGAGGAAGAGCTTCTAAAAATCAGCACTGTGTAACAATGGAACAGAATGCTTGATCGTCAGCAAGTCCTCCCTTTAATGCAACTGTTTAAGTCGTGATTTTGCAGGAGGTTTATGCATCATCTAGAGTGGAATCGATGAGCTATAAACTCATTTTCAACTCTCTACGCTGATAATCCAAGAAACATCTCAACGTACTACTAACACCTCTTTAATTCCGTCAACCCCATTCTCAAAGGAAAATAAAACGAACACATTTTAAGTACACTGGATAACAAATATGACTCCTGGATATGAATTCCAATTCTATAATTTATTTGCTCTGGAATGGCAAATTCTTTAATCTCCAAGAACTTTAGTTTACTCATTTTAAATAAGAGAGTCAGGCTGGATGATTTCTAAGGATTACTTTAGTTCTAATATTCCATGACTAAAATCAATCCACTTCTAGCATTGTCTTTTCTGCAATACTTTATATATGGTAGTATATATATAGCATATATATACACATACATAACTATCCATAATGTTTTATGTGTAAAATACATATTATGTTTTAGTCATTAATGATGTTTCTTTCTAAGTGTCAGGTTCTGTTCTGAGTACTTTATATGTATTAACATACTTTATCCTCACAGCTCTACTTCAATCCCTACCACACGGATGAGGAAACAGAGGCACAGACAACTTAAGTACTTTTCTCAAAGTTGTGCAGGCACAGAAAAGAGTAAACAAAATGGTCCATTTTAGTAAATCTGACTGAATGTCATCTATAAAAGCCCTAAATAAAAGAAAACAAGTATCTTCCTATAAACACTTTACTACTTAAGAAACTTTGTAGGGTATTCAATAGATTCAAAAAGAACCAATTGACAGATCCAATTTTAATTACATTAAGGGACTCTACCTGCTGGGAAAGAATGGTTACAGCTTCTTTATGCTTTGTGTCCCTTAGGTTAACTCCATTGACTGCTAAGATAGCATCTCCAACGTGCAGCCCTCTGCATCTATCAGCAGGTTGCCCTGGATGGATCTCAGAGATGAGGATTGGGACACCATGTTCTTTCCCACCCTGACAACAACAAAAGGCAGTATATTAGTTTACTCTTTGTAAGTACAGTCACAGATGATTCTAGAGATAAAATATTTTCTAACAAACATCTTTTGATAAGCACCTATACTATCTCTATAAATGCTGGGTGAAATTTTATTTGCTGCTTAGGTAATGATAAATAAATTATTATGATTATCAAAGGGTAAATTGGCTAAATTCTTCAATATAAATAAACATACATATAGTACTGTACAGCACCATTATATTTTATCAAATCTAAATCACTGTGAATGTAAGATCAATCATTTTATGTACCACAAAAATAACTGTAAGATTATAAAGATGAATTTCAACTTCAGAGAAGTTAAAATATGGAAAAAAATGCAATGTAGAATTGAAGAAATACAGAATTTGGTACCTATCACCCTCTACCTTGTATCATGGGGTATGTGTGTGTGCGTATGTGTATGTGTATCTTATTTCTCTTGCCAAAACTTATGCTCTTTCAGGGCAGCACATTAAAAAAGGTAGGTATTCAATAAATATGGATGAGATGAACTTTTTTATTGTAAGAAACATTTCTACATTAAGCAATACCAGAAATCAAATAAACTTACACAGTACCTAAGTATCACCAAATGAAAATTAAAATAAAGCCAACCTTATTCAGTAAAACACTGAGTCTACAACAAAATGACTCCAAATATATGTACTTTATAATAGATTGCTCTCAGGAATGTTGTCCAAAACAATCATTTTTAAAGGTATCAAATTAAAAAAAATATATATAATAATATTTGGACCCAAAAGCCAGTGCAATCTGACAGCTAAGAAATGAGATAAGAGAAGGATAACACACACTCTATAGAGAACAACAATATAACCTAGAGCCATTTACCATAGAAGAAAACAGCCATATCTATTCCCAAAGGCTCCCAGAGACATCACAATATATGGTATGGAACTATGAAATGAGTCATAATTGTTAATGAAAATGTTAAGCTATGTTTACTAAAGGTACACTAACAGTAGTTAGGAAGATTAAAAAAAAAAAAAAGGTTACACAAAGTGTTCTTGTCCTTGGGAATAAATTTAGTTATTACAAAAAAAATATCCAGAATACTTTGTTCCCCAATGATGTCCAACAAAGGAGCATGATTATACTAGAAACTACAGAAAAGGAAACTGGAAACACTACTTCTTACTGTAATTGAAATGCCAAGGCCTTCATGATCTTCCTTAAGGAGGAGAACTTTCCTAATTGGACCAACCCCTTGGCTTTTCTTTAAGGAGTCTTGATCCTTATTGGGGGAAAAAAAAAGAAAAATTAGTATCACTTAAATAGCATACCAAATAGAATATACACATGCTATATAACTTGCTTTTAGAAATCTTTATTAATTTCCTGGAAAGGATACATAATATAGTGTTAAGAAAGTAATTAACAGATAAAATGGAAAAATGAAAAGTTATTCTGTTAACTTGGTGAAATTTTTGGATGATTTTCTTACCCCTTTGCCAATAATTTTTTTAATATTGATACATCTCTTTTTAAATTGTAGGAATTACCAAAGAAACTGCTGCCAGGAATTAACTGATGAACAAATATCTTGAAGAAATAAAAGTGGGTAACTATTTTCACTGGAAAATATCTTAAAGATTTATATCCATTTTAACTGAGTTGAAGAGTTGAAAACCAAAATTCTGATTGGACCATTAATTATTTTTTCATTCCTTAGTGTCCTGGAGTCTACCTCTTAAATCAAGGACCTTGCTCCATTAATAATTCTTTCTCTGGTATCTTTTATCTCTCTCTCTCTACTAAATTCCTTTCCTATTCAGTGGATAAACAAATTCCAAATCTCTTCCAGCTTTAAAATACTATGTTGCAAACAAAACAAGCAAAAAACCCTTCAAATCCTTTACTATCTTCTTTAGCAACTGTGTTCTTCTCCCCTTTCCTCATCTGCCACACAAAGTTCATCCTCACCATATCTACTTTCTTGCCACCCACACCCAGTTCTCTGATCCCTATAATAAGAGTTTTGCTCCTAGCTGTATAGATAGAATTTTCTCCCCTGTGGTCACTGGTAACCAATATTGCTACATCCAATTAACACTTTTTAGTCACTATCCTACTTGAAAGTTAAAACTATTTACTACCCCCTTCTTGAAACTCACTCTTACCCTTAGTTTCTATTGCACTACTTTCCTAGGTGTCCTGTATCTGACAGCTCCATTCGGGCTTCGTCCTTTGGTGATCCTTTTTTCCTTCCCTCACTCCATAAGTTTCTATCCTTGGCCCCTCATTCCTTTTTACTTTATATATTCTTTCTCTGGGTGACTTAATCAATTCCACGGTTTCAATTATAATAGATGGATGATTTCCCTAATATTTTTTCAGCTCAGTATTCTCTTGAATTCTAAAGTCACATATCCAACTAGATGTATCTAGAATGTTCTATTGGTACCTCATACACTACATGTCTAAATCTGATCTCATCATCTTTTGCCCCAAACCTTCCTTTTCCTCCATTTCCTTTACAAATGAATACCAGATCTCGCTCGCTCAAATCAAAAACCTAGATTCTTCCTTTCCACCTACTTAACCCAAAGCAGTCAGTCACCAAAGGTCCTCCTGCTTCTATTCTCTCAAACCTGTCACTCTTCTCAAATGCCACTTCCCCTTATCACTTTCTCCTTGTATTACCACAGTATCTTTCTGACATATCTCCTCGACTCTAATTTGGCCCTCTTCCAATATATTCTCTTCACTATGCCAAAGTAACTGTCAAAAAATGTAATCTTATTAAGTCTGCTATTTTATTTAAAAGTCCCAAGACCACCATGTTAAAGTTAAAGTTCCTTTATTTAGTACAAAATAACTTTTGTCATCCAGCCATTACATAAAACTCCAGCCTCATGTTTCACTACTTTCACAAGCATGCTTTTATCACGTAGACACACCCGACACAAACTACTTTGTCTTCTTCCTAACCTCTCCATTTCCCAAATCTACTGGACCTAAAAGTTAATGGAACCACCAGTCTCTTAGAGAAGACAATAGCATAAGTGCTTATTGCAACCCCCACTCCTCTTCCACCGACTCTATACATACATCAGTTCTCACAGTGATCTTTGCAGAGGCAACAAATTGTTTTACTATTTAAGGCCATACCTTACTTGGTACTAACACATGTGATCCACTGGGTAAGAGACATGCTTTCATATAATAAGGTCTGTATTATCAAGCAGCTGTTATAATAAAATTTAATGAAGATTTATCCAGATAGAAAAGAAAGCTCCAATACAATGGTGGTTACAGAAGTAGACAACTGGACACAGATCTCAAATTCCATCTTAATCCAAGACCAAGCAGGTGTAAATGTTAGTTCAGAATCTACATTTGGATTTAGTTACCAAAAATTTCCTTAAATAACTATGCTGAACTATTAATATTTGCCAAATTATCAATATGACCATACACTGTCATTTAGTTATCAAAAGTTCCCTTAAAAAACGACCCCAAACTATTTGCCAAATTATCAGTATGATTATACACTGTCAGTTAAACTTAAAACAAATTTAAGCAAGCCCAATCATGATTCAGGAAAATTATGAAATATGATCTAAAGTATTAGCAATACGTATTTGGTAGGAACGCTTCATTGTCTGCAGAAATACCATTCTTAGGGCATTAGTTAATCTGTGAAGAGCTACCAAAACTTCTGTGAAACTTTAAAAATATGTATCTATTTTGAATAAGTTGAATCTCATTTTCTCTTTTTAAGTAAAGGTTTCAAATACCACTAGGATAAAAGAAAGAATGGAAAAAACCTGTGATTAAACAAAGGAGAAGGAGGTTGAGTAAGAAGCAGCGACAAAGCAAACATACATGGCCTGGCGGTGCTTGCATTGGTCGTTTCAAGTCATTGCGTCCTCTACAGGCTCTGATCACAGTTTTATGACGATGCAAATGTATTTCGGCTTCTAACTGGTTCCAAAGCTTATCATGAGCAGGTCCCTTCATATCTCGTCCTAGTAACTGTATTTGTTGGACCCTAGAAGCAGCCCGCGAGCATGAGAAAAGAGTTCAGTTAGTTGGTTTTTCATTATGCTTACTATAGAGAGAATTTAGCAGAATTACTGAACATAAGTAGCTTTTGCATAAATCTCAAATTAATCATAAAATTAACACTCAGGAACTTCCTGATGTCTCTCGTTATTTAAACAGATATGGGATCACAGGGGGAGGCAAGATGGCTGACGAGAGACAGTGGTTGCCAAATCGTCTCAGAAAGAGGAAAAGTTTTAGTTGGAAAAAAACAGAGCTCAGGTGTAATTCTAAGGGAAATGTGCTAAAACTTACTGGAGATTCCACGGGAAGAAGTTGTGGAGCAGAACAAGGAGCAAGATTTCCCTAGAAATCAACCCCTGAGAGGCTTGGAACCTGGCGGAAAGGCTGCCGCTGATGTCTCGGAGGCTTCAGGCTGTGGGGTGGACCAGTGCCCAGCAATACACAGTGGAGCTGTGTGAGGCACCCATGCCCAGCACCGGCCCCAACCCTGAGCCCTGAGCAAGTGCCACCACTGCCGCCTTGCGCTGCCAGTTCCAGGACACACCACCACCACCAGGAAGGCAGCCAGTGTGCCAAGCAAGTGGCCAGTGTGTCTCTCCACTGGGGGAAAGTCCCCCTGTGGCTGCTGGCAGGAGTTGGTGCAGGGTCCGGCCACCACTAGTGGAAGATATCCAGAAGCCATCATCAGAAGGAGACCTCAAGAGAAGCTTGGTACTCATGGGATCAAAGGGAAAGATACCAGGTGAAAGAGAGTCATTTTAGGTTTACAAAAAAAAGTTGATTCAAAAAGTACAGAGGAAGACAGAGGACTAGAAGCAGCCCGCGAGCATGCCACTCCCAAGGAAAGCAGTGTAAATTGCAGGCAGATGCCTACCTACGAACTCTTCTCTGAAGGAACACTGTGAAACCACAGAGAAGCAATGTGGGACACTTGGAGTGAAGGAGAAGGTGACAGGGAGATACATTTGACAAGACTGAAAGTAACCGTGGAGAGGCTTTCACATGCAGGGAAGATTAGGAGGACAGAGCGCTGGGGCGCCATGCTCACCCCGCAGGCACTGTGCCCAAGTTGTGAGAAGGCTCCCTCCTATGCCACAGGCCTCCGTCTGGACAGACCGGGGATCTGCCTGGAGTCTGTGCAGAGTCATTGCACCAGACAACTAGGCACAGCGGAGAACAGGCGGCAGCTGATGCCAGGTTTTCTGCAGTTGAAGCTATCCTGTGCTCTTAGATGCACGGCGCTAGGTTAGCACAAGACTCAGCTTTGTGGCGGTGGCTTTCACATAGCCACCATGGGCTGAGGAGGAAGCAGACTAAGCAGAGGCTCCTCTGAGCTGTACCCTATGAGTGGAAGCCAAGCGCCCCTCCCCTATAGTGCGATGGGAGATTTGAGCATGGGAGTTGACTGGGGCGCTTGTAGGCTCTGACCTAAGAGGCTCTGGGCGACTGCTTTGGCGGGTCCTGGGGGTCGGGGTGGGGAGAATGCCACGGTCCCTGGGCGGCTGGAACCAACTCTGGCCTGTGTGACCCGGCATCCACTAGGTCCCCAAGACTGTGGAATAGGCTGCCACCTGCTCAGCCCTGACTCAGCCCTCCATGTCTGAACAGCCTGCTGCCTGCTGCTGGCAGGGCCCTGCTCCTAGCTCTGAGGCCTGCTCAGAAGCCTTGCTTCTGACTCCTCTCCAGTCCCGGCTCTGAGGTCCTCACGCTGGAGCTCAAGGCTCTCCCCTGTGGCTCCAGAGTTCCCAGCAGGCCTGAGATACTGCTGAAATTCCAGTGCTGTACCTGTACCCCAAGACCCTACCCCTGAGCCTCCACCAATGCCACAGGGCTGGTGGAACTGCTCCAAGGCTCAGTGCCCCACCAGGGACACCCCAGCCTCCAGCCGCCAATACACTGGGACCTGGTTAGAGCAAATGCCCACAGCCCAGGAACCCACGACCACTGCCTAGATAGCCTTACCCAGCTGCCACTCTCACCTCTCTGGGAGACCCTGGGCAGAGCAATCCCCTAACCTACCATTCAATCCAGCAATCCCACTACTGGGTATTTACCCAAGGGAAGTCATTTTGTAAAAACACACCTACACTCGAAAGTTTACTACAGCACGATTCACAATTGCTAAGATGTAGAATCAACCCAAGTGCCCATCAATTCATGAGTAGATTAACAAAATGTGGTATGTGTATACCATGGAGTACTACTCAGCCATAAAAAAGGATGAATTAATGCCTTTTGCAGCAATTTAGAAGGTATCGGAGACCACTATCTTAAGTGAAGTATCTCAAGAATAGAGAAACAAACATCACTTGTATTTCCTAATAAACTGGAACTAACCGATGGGTACAAGTGTACAAAGGGAAGTAAAAGTCATTGGATATCACACGAGAGAGTGGGGAGAGGGGAGGGTCAAAAACCCACCTAACAGGTACAATGAATACTATTTGGGTGATGGGCACCTTTATACCTGTGACTCAAGCCATGTAACAAAAACATTTGTAACTCCCTTAATATGTTGGAATAACATATAAATAAAGAAATAGATAAGAAAACTCTGAAAAGACAGGTATATTCAAGGGAAAACCAGTTTTAAAAAATTTCAAAAAAAGGAAGTAAGAACTCCTTTAGTCATATACTTAATTCAAATACATCTAAAAAACATAAATAAATATAAAAAACAACTTATGAGTTAATATAATGTGCGTTATCCGTCTTGATACAATCCAAGTAACTAATCAAACTCAGATACTATTAAATATTAGCTTTTGAATAAGATTTAAGGTATGAAAACATGTCTTTTAATAACAGTTTCTTTTTACAAAATGATTATTTTATTTCATTTTATTTATTTATTTATTTTTGAGACAGACTCTCGCTCTGTCACCTCAGGTAGATCATAGCTCACTGCAACCTCAAACTCCTGGGCTCAAGTGATCCTTCTGCCTCAGCCTCCTAATAGCTGGGACTAGAGCCGCATGCCACCACGCCTGGCTAATTTTTCTATGTTTTGTGGAGACAGGGTCTTGCTCTTGCTCAGGCTGGTTTGAACTCCTGGCCTCAAGCAATCCTCCTTCCTCGGCCTCCCAAAGTGGTAGGATTACGGGTGTGAGCCACCGTGCCCAGCCTGCTTATTTTAAATGTAGTAAAAAGTTATTAGAAAATTTGAACTTCAAGATGATACAATTTTTTCTTTGTTCCATGTAAGTTCTTAATGTGACATTAAAAGAATAAGCATAAAATGATTTAGTACTAATAACAAATCACCAAAGTTTGTTAATAATTTACTTAACAAAATCAAGGCAAGGAGAACTGTGTATTATTCTGATAAAATCACTGTCATTAACTTGATTTCAACATTTTTTTTGAGGGACAAGAAAGACTGGATTTCAGTGATCCAAAATTTCAGAAAAAATCCTTATGGAAGTTCTGCTATACCTGTGAACATTATCTGTTATAGTATCAAGGCCAGAAAAAGCTGAAAAGTGCTGCTTTATAGAGTTGTTAGCATTTCACAGTAAGCTATTGTCAGTGTTTGTGTTTTGTGTGTGTGGTGCAAACTATACTTATTCATTATGGGTAAATAAATCTGCAATATATAATGCTGTCAATATTAATTTAACAATAGCAAGCTATAACTACTGTGAAATAATTCCGAGAATAAAGATTAATGTTTCATTTACCACAAGAGGTTACGAGTCAACCTCATTAACTATCCAATTTGTCACCTAAAAGTACAAGCATACCCATTTTTTACGTACCTTCCTGCCAGTTCCTTATCCAAGTACTTGGCAGCCAGTCTTGCCCCATACACTTCAGCCTGGAGAACAGCTATATGTCTACGAAGGGCCTCATTCTCTTTTCTCAACAATTTCACTTCAGCTTCAAGTTGAGCTTCTTTCATTTTTTCTTTTTTGTTTGCTTCAAGCTCTCTTTCCTATTGTAATTTTTTAAAAAACATAATTTAATGAAAATACTTTTAAGACTCTTTAGCAGTAGATCATGTTCCTTCAAATACACAAAAACCACATGGACTATAATACCCACAATGAAAGCATATAATAAAAATTGCCATTTCATTTCTATAAAATGGAACACAAAGGTTTGGATCTAGTTCTTTTTTGCTAATTCTATACTATCTTGAAACCACTTCTGGATAATTGCATGGTGTGGGGCACTCTAATATCGAGGATAAGTAAGAGAAGGAGTCTTTTCTAAGCTCATGTTATCACGTATTAATAGGAGTGGCTTCAATGGATAGTTGAATCAGCTATTACTTTCTAAAAATGACTTAAGAAACTAGATTAATATAAAAATAATCATTCTGGTGGTTGTTCCCAAATACTTAATTAATGCAACAATTCTATAAAGCAAGTTGAAATCATTCAGTTATACTGAGATATATTTTATAGTTAATTTATCTTGGAGGCCTACAAGAAACTTACAGTACTTAAATGAAAAGAAGCAATTTTTTTTTTTTTTTTTTTTTTTTTTGGAGACAGAGTCTTACTGTGTTGCCTGGGCTAGAGTGCAGTGGCATCAGCCTAGCTCACAGCAACCTCAAACTCCTGGGCTCAAGCGATCCTCCTGCCTCAGCCTCCCGAGTAGCTGGGACTACAGGCATGTGCCACCATGCCTGGCTAATATTTTCTATATATTTTTAGTTGTTCAATTAATTTCTTTCTATTTTTAGTAGAGACGGGGTCTCACTCTTGCTCAGGCGGGTCTCGAACTCCTGAGATCAGAAAGATCCGCCCGCCTCGGCCTCCCAGAGAGCTAGGATTACAGGCGTGAGCCACCGCGCCCGGCCGCATTTTAATTTTTTAAAAAACATTTTATAGTCATGGAGAACTGCTGGTAACAACTCCATTAAAACATTTACACATTAAAAATTTTCTATAGATAAGCATATCTATGGTGTAGAATATCACTAAAATTTGGGTTCTAGCTCATCTACTTGTCTGTATGTTAAAATGGATGTGGAACTGTTTTCTGAGGAAAACATTAGCCATCCATTTTTAGTTCTCATAAAAGAATGCCATCCTGGTTGGGCGCGGTGGCTCACGCCTGTAATCCTAGCACTCTGGGAGGCCGAGGCGGGTGGGATTGTTTGAGCTCAGGAGTTCGAGACCAGCCTGAGCGAGAGCAAGACCCCGTCTCTACTAAAGGTAGAAAAAAATTAGCTGGACAACTAAAAATATGTAGAAAAAATTAGCCGGGCATGGTGGCACATGCCTGTAGTCCCAGCTACTTGGCAGGCTGAGGCAGAAGGATTGCTTGAGCCCAGGAGTGTGAGGCTGTTGTGAGCTAGGCTGATGCCACAGCACTCACTCTAGCCCGGGCATCCGAGTGAGACTGTTTCAAACACAACAAAAAAAGATACGAAAAAAAGAATGCCATCCTATGCTCTACTTGATAGAGAGTCCATATATGTGAATCTAAAGGTGTCAGCTAGAGACTATGATCTCAAGATCCTCACCATCAAATTTTTATCACATGTTGATATGTGACAAATATATTCAATTTACCTTAAAAGTATAAAAAGTACAGTCTGTTCCTTTAGATCGAGTGTTACAAATGTAAATCCCTTCAGGATCCAAGCACACAACAGATAGGCAGGAATGAGACACAGTTGAGCACAAAATGAAAGGTACAAAATCCTGCCCAAAGGCAGGCAAATTCAAAATCAGATAAACACACAAACTGTGTGGCCAAATAAAATCCTTCTGAGAGTTGAATAAGGGACCCATTAGCTATTTTAAGTGTTATTTCTGGATAAAGGAAACCATCCAAACACTGCGACTTGCATTTATCCTGAGCAGAACTGCTTTTACTGACTTACTGATTTAAAGAATCCCCAAATTCTATTAAAATATGGTTATAGTTGTTCACAAGATGTAGAAGAAATTACATGCACTATACCACCATGACCCTTTTATGAGGACTTAAATAAAAATCTACCTTAGCACCAGGAAAAATAGTTTCTCTTGAGAAAATGGAAAATGGCATTGTTTTTATCATATGGGCACTGATTAAGTAATTATTTTCCTTTTTATTCTGGATACTGAGAAGCTAAGAAACAAATTTTAGCAGACTTTTAGCAATTCATGGAATATATATTTTGTACTAATTTAACTGCTTTGGTCTACTGTTACTGAATATGTATATATACACACACGTATACAAACACATACAAACTAAAACTAATGACAACCACTAAATGCTAGATATATTTATTATTCATCTGATTAAAGATATTTGTTATATATGTGACAAACAGAAGTAAGATTAGCAGGCCTTTTCAACTTCTGTAAAAAAATATAACCATTAGAACAGAATTTCTAGATACTGTTTTTAAAGGATTTAAAAAACGAATAATCTAGAATCCTCCCTTTACAAAAATTCTGGAATTATTAAAATCTTGATTTATTTCATAATATATTTCCTAAAAGGGCAGATATCAATTCCAAAAAGAAACCACAGTTTGAATAACACAAACAAATTTTTTTGAGACAGAGTTTCACTCTGATTGCCTAGATAGAGTGCAGTGGTGTGATTGTAGCTCACAGCAACCTCAAACTCCTGGGCTCAGGCTGATCCTTCTGCCTCAGCCTCTCAAGTAGTTGAGACTACAGGCCTGCACCACCGTGCCCGGCTAAGTTTTTCTATTTTTAGTAGAGACAGGGTCTCACTCTTGCTCAGGCTGTGGTCTCAAACTGCTGACCTCAAGCAATCCTCCTGCCTTGGCCTCTCAGAGTGCTAGGATTACAGGCATGAGCTACCATGCCCAGCCACAAAAATGTTTTTTAATGACATTTATTGAGGTTGATGCAGTTTCTGGAAAAGTGTTCCCGGAAGACCAAGATTTCTTTGGTATATGAGCTAAATAAACTTAATGAGCTATTTATACTATATTAATGAAATCCGAGAAACATATTAAGCTACTACTTAGAGATGTTTTAATGATTCGAACCCCTAATGAATCTGACAAACTCTCAGGTCTGAAATGAACAGATGTACATAATAACAGAATTAAGAAAACTGAAGTTAATCATCTCTAGATTTAAGGAAAAAAAATGTTTTGTTTCTTAGTTAATCTGTTTGTTATTAGGTAACAACCAAGAGGTTCATTTTTTATTTAGATATCCGAAGAGTATATTTTCAAAAGAAGTAAAGTCATAAGACAACTCCAAACCTGATTAGGTTGGAGTAGTAGGAAAAATATTAAGAATTTTTATATTGTTATTTTCTAAAATAACTTCTGGTAAAGCATTTCAAAGGCCACACAATTATTCTTAAGACTGTTGAAAAGTTGAAGCACATGTTGTGGATGAAGAAGAAATCAACATGCAAATTCTTTTTCTGGGAATAGTTTCAAATAGATACTTAAGGGGTTAAAAATTAGGCCTGCTTAAAATATCTTTGATACTCTTAAGTGGGAAAACCAATTGCTCCTTTGAAGTAGTTGTTTCAGAAAGGTACAAGGCTCAGAAGTTGTCAAAAATTGATAGGCTCTGCAAATAATGGCTAGAAATCACAAACAAAAGAAAAGTGTTTAACAACATGCAGTGAGAAAAGGGTAATGGGCCAGCAACTGATCTTTTCAGATATTTGAGCATTAAAAAATTGCCATCATTAACACTATTTTCAAATACGAAGAGTGACAACATTTAATATGCAAATAAAACACTAAGAACACTTCAGCGTGACATATTAAAGCAAAACAGAAACAACATACTTACCAGCTCCTCCACAGAGGGGACAGACTTCAGATATAAGAAAAAAGTTTTATAATTAGATAAATATCAAATAAATGAATTTATAAAGTGGTATAATTATTACAAGGAAAATTCTCACATGTTGAATATCATTTGGGTAAAGTTCACTAGAACATTAGAACAAATATATTTGCAAACCTATAAACAATAGTAACTGTATAGTATTAAATTAAAAATTTTTATCAAAATTAGTCAACACAAGTGGGTCTTTTTACTATAGTGCCCTGTTTCAAATCTAATGTTAAAATTTCAGGTAAATTCTTGTCTAGTGAAAATGTAGACTGCTTCTTGATGTTAATACCAAATAGCTCAACGAAGCAGTTATGATCTGACTTTTCTTTCAGTTAAATAAAACATTACTAACTTAGATTCACAGACTTTCAGAACTTAAGAGGACTTTAGAAAAACATAAATATTTATTTAAGTAAATTCTAACATTATCAGTATTAGAAACAAATTAACCAAATAAAATTAAATGAAAGCAAGTAAAACTTAAAAATGTATAACTCTCATCACATCATCTACATCATTTCATGTCCTGCCTCTACCAAGCTGTATTTATCTTATTTATTACTGTGTCCCTACATAGTTAACAAAATGTGTGGCACATAGTACATACTCAAAACATATGAAGTTAAATTAAAATGAGATTTAAAAAAAATTTTTTTCTATTGCCAACAACCTGTATTGATTAAGAGGGTAAGAGTTAATTAATGGTAAATTCATACAAAACAATATGCAGACATTTACAAAGTGTACAGTAGTATGACAAACGTTTATTAAGAACAAAAGAAAAAAAGTGCTACTGCTTGGCACCCAATTCCATTTGCTACTTCTTCCTGATTAACAGAACTCCAATTTTACTGGAGGTGGCCATAAGACCAACTAAGAGACTGACATGCAGCTAGGGACAACCAAAGAGATGGTGGCAGAAAGTAATGATGAGGCTTTCATAAAAAGTCCTTTCAAGAAGGCTAACATAGCTGAGAAGCATCTTTTTGTTCTTCCCTAAGATTTTTCCTTCTTCCTGCCTGGATGTAGACATAAAATCCTGAGGATAAAAATCAAGAGCTACAAATGGTAGAGAATAATGCTAGAAGGAACCTGAATCCCTGATATCTGTGGAGCTGCCGTAGCAGCTCTGGACAGCCTGTCTCAGGATTCTTTCAAGAGAAAAATAACTGCTATTCAAGAATAACCCCAATGTTACTTGGGATTCTGTTATATGCAGCTGAATGTAAACATAACTGATATAGTAGGGCAAAAAATTATTAATATGTTATAATCACAAATGTCTTTTAAATACATCTATTCATATATTTTTATATAAGAGAAAATTCTATTCTAACTGCCAGTTGGTTATTGATATTATTACTGATTATCTCCAGGTGATGAGATCATGGATGATCATAATCATAAACTTTGTATTTCTTATATTTTCTAAATTTCCCACAATGAGCACATATTACACTTTATAATTAAAAAACCTTATTAAAAATTATTCTCCACATCCTCTAAAATATATGTAAGTACCACGTCAAGCTCTAAACTACTTACCAATTTTGCCTTTATGGTACCGGAGTCAACACTTTGACCAGTTTTAGCATGAAGTTGAAGCTGAATAGAGTGCAACTGTAAAAGCTGATCATGTACTTCTTTCTCCAATACGACTTTCTCTGCTTGGGTCTCTGTCAGTTCAGATTTCAGATCCACCAACTGTGCCTTAAAAAACGACAATAAAAGACATTAATTTTCTTTATTTTGACTCCAATAATTATTACTCCAGAATGATAACACAGAGACTATCTTTTTTTTTTGGAGGCAGAGTCTTGCTCTGCTGCCCAGGCTAGAGTGCCGTGGCATGATCATAGCTCACTGTAATCTCAAACTCCTAGGCTCCAGTGATCTTCCTGACTCAGTTTGTGGCTGAGACTACAAGTGCACGCCACCACACGGCCTAATTTTTTCTATTTTTAGTAGAGACGGGGTCTTGCTCTTGTTCAGGATGGTAGAGGTTGTCTTTGAAATGGATACGTGAACACTAGAAGAATATTACCTGAGTATGACATCTATCTAAACTGACATAAAATAGTATAAGTGAGATATTAATATTTCAGTGGCAAGAGAGCTCCACTATAAACAATATCTTCTAATAATACAGAATGCAGCCAAGCGCGCTGGCTCACTCCTGTAATCCCAGCACTCTGTGAGGCTCAGGCAGGAGGACTGCTTGAGCTCAGGATTCAAGACCAGTCTGAGCCAAGAGCGAGACTCCATCTCTACTAAAAATAGAAAAATTAGCTGGGGATAGTGCTGTGCACCTACAGTCCCAGCTACTTGGGAGGCTGAGGCAAGAGGATCACTTAGGCCCAGGAGTTTGAGGTTGCAGTGAGCTACGATGACATCACTGCACTCTACTCAGGGCGACAGAGCAAAACTCTGTCCCCAAAAATAAAGAATGCTACTTCCATTTTACTTTGCTCACTTTAAGAAGCTTTTTCACTGTTTCACCTTTATCTTCAAAGCTTAAGAAAATACACAAGTATGGAATGGCTTAACAGCCTGCTATGATGGACCACTAACATTAATAGTATATTAGAGGAAAGGCCAATAAATGAGTGGTGTTCTGTTTTCAACCCAGAGGATACTAGCCTAAACCAGCCTCATCACTAGCTAGTAAAGTTATTTTTAAGTACTAAGGTATCACCTTCTAAGATCACAGTAAGCCCAAAGATCAGAGTTGACTATAAGTTTTCAGTTATGGTGTAGCAGAACAACTCATCAAGACCACTTAGCCATTTAGCTTGAAGTTTCTTACTTGTGCACAACTGATGTATTGTGCATAAGGGTGTGTCTGTCCCTTGTGTTTTTGGTTTTCCCAACTAGCCAGCAGATTGAAGACGAAGACAATGCCTTTGCTTCCTATTCAACTCAACATAATTTTACCAAGCATCTAAGGGTCTTAGAACTATGCCAGCACAATGAGAAAACAAAAAAAAAACAAAACAACAAAAAAACCAAAACTGTAGATAATACTTTAAAAGTTATAGGTCATAATTTAGGTATGCCTTTGACAAGCCTTCATACCAACTAAAGTGATAAATATGCATGTGAACCAACAAAAGAAATGTGGCAAGTTATAGATCCACATAGAATTGGCCCAGTCCTGAGGAATTCAAAGGAAAGGAAGGCTTAAGAAGGTAAGTGAGGAAAAGAGTCATAATGAAAGTAAGCTTAGAAGGGATTTGAAGGAAAAGGAAAATACGGACAAAACAGAAGCAGTACCAAAATCTAGAGATGGGAAGACTAGTATGGTATTCATTAAATAAATATACTACATTCAAAGAGTAATAGAGAGATTAGACACATCTTTGGTAAATTCTATAATAGACAGGGATAAGAGGATTAGAATATATTTCTATGACCCAACTGCACCAATCAGTGCCTAGTACATAAAAGATGCTCAATAAATATCTGTTAAATTGAAATGAATTCTAATACTAGCCCTGTGACTCTGGATAAAACATTCTGTCTCCATTCAAGTTTCCTCAATTTAAAAATAGAGGTAATATCCATGGCTTTAATTATTCTCATAAGATTAACCTTACATATAAAAGCACTTATTAGAATATGAAAATGTTATTACCAGGGAGATTAGATTACTTAGAGGGATTATATACTGACAGACTCAATAAAAACTGGATAGGATAGGTAAGGCTGGATATAATGAATGGCTTTGGATGACAGACCAAAACTGATATTAGTAAGAAATCACTATATGCTTTCAATGACATTTTTGTTTTTATTTTTATAACACCTCTATTGAAATATAATTCAATACCATAAAACTTAGTGTATAATTTAGTGGTTTTAATATATTCATAGAGTTATGCAACCACAGTCACTATATAATTTTGAAGAACTTTCTTTCAACAGCATTTTAGTAACATATGCAGGTAAAGAGGTGAAGACAAGGATACTATGGCAACACTCTATTTGTAGCTTTCTAAACAACATGTTATCATGGTAGCTTTGTAAATGGGAATAAAGGATTTTACAATGCTGAAAAGAAATTGTTAGCAACAACTAGTTACAGTGTGGTCCAGTGGATGTTTGGTGGAAGATTAGGTCAACAATAATTTTGAGAACAGTGAAGCCATTCTTGGAAGATTAAGATCAGTAAGATTAGGATGATAGTTTATATAGCTATGAGGGAAGAAAGGAAGACGAATTTAAATTTTAGATTTGTTGATTTTTGTGTCAACCAAGATATAAGCAACAGGAACTATTCCACCGAATATTGGACATAAAGAAACAAATGACAACTTGGAACTTGGGATGGGACCAGGAGCACAGAGTGTCAAGGACTGGGGCTTGGGTAATAACCCGTCAAGATTGCTTGAGGGTAGAAGAAAAGTAGCAGCATGCTATAAATGAAACCAAAATGTAGCATAATATGAACACTGTGCTGTCTCTTGCTTTTTTTCACTTCCTGGAGATCAACTCCCTGTCAATAGAGCTTCCTCATTCCTTTTTTATAACTTTTTTATTCATGTATAAACTTAGAGAAGTACACAAATTGCAGGAAAAAAAAATCCATTTAATTACCACTCAGATTAAAAAAGTAGGGTAGTACTAGATCTCCTCGTGACCTCTCCCAATCACTATCCCCACCTTCATCCACAAAGGTAACCACGAAAATAATATACTGACTTCTAACAGCATAAATAGTTTTGCCTGTTTGAATGTTATATGAATGCAATCACATAGCACACATTCATTAATTATGTCTGGCTTTTGCTTCAAGAGTATGTTGATGAGATTCATTCATGTTGTTCTGTGATGCTGTACTTCATTCATTTTCATTGCTGTATAGTATTCCTTAAATATACCACAATCTACTACTTTTCATTCATTCTACTTTCATTCAACTTCATTCTACTTGTCATTCAATTTCCTTCTATTTTTTGATGGGCATTTGTGTTGTTCTGAATTTTTAACTATTAAAATGATATTGCTATGAACCTATCTTTTGATATACACTGAATACATTTCTCTTGAGTATATATCTAGAAGGGAAATTTCTGGGTTAAAGAGTATGTATACCTCAAACCTCAGCAGAAAAAGTCAAAAAGTTTTCCAAGTGATTGTAGCAACTGATATATCCACCATGAATAAGAACTCTGATGGCTTCACATCCTTGCCTTCACTTGGCACTGTCAGTCTTTTAAATGTTAGCCATCCTGGTAAGGATGTAGTGGCATTTCACTGTAGTTTTTTTTTTTTTTTTTTTTTTTTGAGACAGAGTCTCATTCTGTTGCCCGGGCTAGAGTGCTGTGGCGTCCTAGCTCATAGAAACCTCAAACTCCTGGCCTCAAGTGATCCTCCTGCCTCAGCCTCCCAAGTAGCTGGGACTACAGGCATGCGCCACCATGCCCGGCTAATTTTTTCTATATATCTTTAGTTGTCCGATTAATTTCTTTCTATTTTCAGTAGAGACAGAGTCTCACTCTTGCTCAGGCTGGTTACGAACTCATTGTAGTTTTAATTAAACCTTCCTCATTGCTAATAAGGTTGACCACCTTTTCAGATATTTACAGCCCTTCTGAATAATCTCTTTTGTGAAGTGCATGTTAAAATCTCCTGCCTATTTTTCTACAGGGTTGTCCATAATTTTCTTATTGGTTTGTAAGAGTTCTGTCTACACACGCATATACACACACACACAAAGTATGAACTTCTTTATTGGGTATAAGGTACAAATACGTTCTCCCATTCTGCGGCTTCTTTTCAATTTATTAAAGGTGTCTTTTCAAGAACAGAGTGCTTAATTTTAATGTAGCTCAATATTTTAACATTTCCTCCCCCACATTAAATGCTTTTTTTTGGCCTGAATTCCATCTTACATGGTATCAAGTTTGCAACCTCTGGTTTCATTTTATTTCCATTTACTTGGAATAATTTTGTCTGGTATTTTATTTTTAACCTTTCATTATATTTTTCATGTTTGTGTATAGCACATACAGTCTTCACTATTCTCTTTGCTGGTCTTAAAAACATACTATTAGTATTCTGGAAGCTCTGTATCTTTGTTCTAACTGTTACATTATATTCTAATTTCTTCTTCAGATTATATTTAAGATATTATCTCTTCTATAAGCAATCATGAAATTAGCTAGTAATATCTCCCTTCCCTCACTCTTCTCCAGCATTTAACAAATTATCTTTCTATTCCCAGCTAACATCTATAAGTAATCATCATGCTTATAAACTTTCCAAATACTCGTTTCTCCCATTTTGAGAGGTGAAAACTATGTCTATACTGCAGAACATACAGCAAACAGCATTTAGGGGTGGGGAACCTGCAGCGTTGGGGCCACATGTGGCATTCCAGATCCTTGAGTGTGGCCTTTAGACTGAATCCAAATTTTACAGAACAAATCCTTTAATTGATTTCGGTTCATTCCAGAGTCTGGAGTTCTCAAAAAGGTCTCACCTTAGTATTTCCTGAGACCTGGTATGTTCATGACTTTATTTATAGTCTTTATACTTGAAATCAATTTGGCTGGATATAAAATCTTTGGCTCACATTTTTTATCCTTGGGTATTTTAAATATGTTGCCCCACTGACTTCTGGTGTAAAATATTGCTATTGAGAAGCCCAATCCTAATCTTTTCCTTCTCTTATAAGTGACTTGGTCTTTTGTCTGGATTCTCAAAGTTCTTTTTGCTTTATCTTTAAAGCCCAGTATACTAGACTATATCTTGGTGTTAATCATTCCAGGTCTTTGTGTGCCCTTCCAATATGCAGCAGACTCAACCTTGGGTTATTTCAGGAATGTTTTGTTGACAGTTTTTACGAGTGAATTGGGCCAGGTGCAGGGGCTCACGCCGGTAACCTCAGCACTTTGGGAGGCTGAAGCAGGAGGATTGCTTGAGGCCAGGAGTTCAAGACCAGCCTGGGCAAAGTAAGATCCCCCATTTCTACCAAAAAGAAAAAAAGAATGAATTCGTTGGTAAATTTTTTTATTGAGGTGAAATTCACATTAGATTAACCATTTTAAAGTGAAAAGTTCAGTGGCATTTATTATAATACATTCACAACCACCACCTATATCTAGCTACAAAATATTGTCATTATCACAAAAGAAAGCTCTATATTCACTAAGCAGTCATTCCTCATTCCCCTCCCCACCTGTTTTGTGGCAACCACCAATCTTCGTTTTGTCTCTATGGTTTTACCTATTCCAGATATTTCATACAAATGGAAGCATACAACGTGTGACCTTTTGTGTCTGGCTTCTTTTATTTAGCATAATGTCTTCAAGGTTCATCCATGTTACAGCATATATCCATACTTCATTCCTTATTATGGCGAATAATAGTCCATTGTATGTATATGCTATAATTTGTTTACCCATTCATCCATTTATGGACATTTAGCTATTATGAACAGTCCTGTGTGAGCATACACACACATATTTACCGGTTTTCAATTCTTTTGGGTATACCATGGAGTGGACTGCTGGGTCATATGGAAATTCTATGATTAATTTTTAAAGAAACTGTCAAATCATTTTCCCCAGTGGCTGAACCATTTTACATTCCCACCAGCAATATATGAAGGTTTGTGGGGGGTAGTCTTGAATAGAATATTGGTTTGTTCTTCTTCAGGGACTGAAATTATACTATTATTAATTATTCTTTTCCTATCTTTCATACTTAACAGTTTTCTCTCAGATCCTTTGTCTTGCGTATCCTCCTCTTCTTGCTGTACTTACTGCACTGCATATTTTTATGTTCCTTCTATGCTTCTACTCTAAAATAATGTTTCCTAATTCTTGCCAGAGCTCTACAAGCATTCTTAAAAATTTTTACTCATTCTTTTTGAGTTTTTCTATTTCTGAATTATGCTGTTTTATTTGTAGTTAAATAATATCATTAATTTCTTTTAGTTTATAACAGTTTTCAGTTTTTATCTGCTTTGTGTTCATATTTTTATAATATGTCTTCATTATTGTTGTATTATTCTATGAATTTTTATCCTTTTTAGTTACAGTACATTTTTTACTGGATTCAAATGAAATTCTTTTCTGTTACTCATATTTAAATGACAGGTGTTTTAACATACATTTAGGAGGAGACTTCCACATAGGGGACCTGCAGTAAGCATGGGTCTCTTTCCCAGCTTTATAGTTTAAGGCTCCCTCTTCTGGTCTTAAAAGTGAATTATTTGGGCCGGGCGCGGTGGCTCATGCCTGTAATACTAGCACTCTGGGAGGCCGAGGCGGGTGGATTGTTTGAGCTCGGGAGCTCGACACCAACCTGAGGAAGAGCAAGATCCCGTCTCTACTAAAAAAATAAAAAATAAAAAGAAATTAGCTGGACAACTAAAAATATATAGAAAAAATTAGCCAGGCATTGTGGTTCATGCCTGTAGTCCCAGCTACTCGGGAGGCTGAGGCAAGAGGATTGATTGAGCCCAGGAGTTTGAGGTTGCTGTGAGCTAGGCTGACGTCACGACACTCTAGCCTGGGCAACAGAGCGAGACTCTGTCTCAAAAAAAAAATTAAAAAAATAAAATAAATAAAATTAAAAAAATAAATAAAACCATGGCCTCTCAGTGTAGCCAGAGTCACTGTTTTGAAATCTACTTTCTACGTATGCCGCCTCTATGTTTAATACAAACTTTCTCTTCCCTTCAAACTTCATGTTTCTTCCCTGCATGGTTGGGATTCTACTCCTAGCAGTGTTTCTTTAGAATTGGACTCTGTCTTTCCCCAAAGTAGTTTTTTTTTTGGAAATTTCTGAAATTCTTAAAGTACATTCCAGTCATTTCTAGTCTTCCAGCAGCCTCTTAGAGTGACCCGATGGTCTGTTTTTCATTCACCTGCAACTTGGAAGCAGGTTTGCTTGTTGTTCTCAGATCCACTTCCTAAAGTTTTTCACTCAAAGTGATGTTCTCTCCCTTTGGGATTTGTTGGTGATTTCTGGGTTTCTGGGCTCCCCTTTCTATTCCTTCTGCCACAAGTTGCCCCTCCACATGAGATTTAGGTGAGTCCTACTACCCTGATCTACCCACTTCTGGGGTTTGTGAGGATACATCCATATACAGTTTTGCTGAAGAGCCTGTCATAGGTTTTTTTCCTTCTGTGACTCTAGTTGTGCTGTTTTTTCCAAAGATTTTTTTTTTTTTAAGTTAAAACTATACTTTCACTGTGCTCTTCCTCAGATCAGAAGTCCTCAGCTCACATGTTTTCATTCTAATAGGAAAGCTGTGATATATTTTAGCCCAGGGCTGTGCAACAGAAATAAAAGGGAACTTCAAAAAGTTCATGGAAAATGGAATTAAAAGCTAAAAATTAAAAATATAAACTTTATTTCTCAACATAATCTCCACTGAGATCAAGACACTTTTGTAAGTGATCACATCACCCATTTAGTCCATCCCTAAAGAACTCAGGGTCCTGGGAATTTAACAATGTCAATGCAGTCTTTTTTATATTATTAACTGAAAAAAAATGGGTGCCCTTTACAGATTTTTAAGATTAGGAAACAAAAAGAAGTCAGGAGCCACGTCAAGATTGTAAGGCAGATGCCTAATGATTTCCTATCGAAACTCCGGCAAAATTGATCCTGTCTGATCAGAGGAAGAAGTACTCAGAACTTCATTATACATGGATCAATACAATAAACACCCACCAGTCTAAAATCACCAAAAAGATAAAGGTCAGAGCCCACAATGGCTCAAGATGTAAAACAGAGCAATAAAGTTCTACTCAACAGAAGAACAGAAATCCACCCCACTTACCAACTCTCTCAATAAATATGAATGGCTTAACTTCCCACTCAAGAGACAAAGGTTGGCTGAATGGATTAAAAAAATACAAGCCAAGTATCTTATATCTCCAAGAAACACATTTAACTCACAAGGACTCATTCAGACTCAAGGAGAAGGGATGGAAAACAATATTTGATGCAACTGGAAACCAAAAGAAAGCTGGTGTAGCCATTCTCATATGAGATAACATAGACTTCAAATCAGCAAAAGTGAAGAAAGACAAAGATGGTCATTATATAACAGTAAAAGGAAGAATTCACAAGAAGACATAACAATTCTAAATATTTATGCACCTACTACAGGAATGCTCAGATTCATGAAGCAAATCCTACTTGATCTAAACAAAATGATAAAGAACAACACTGTAATAGCCAGGGACTTCAACCCCACTGACAGAACGGGACAGACCCTCCAAACAGAAAATTAGCACGGAAACAATGGACTTAAACAGAATTCTAGAACAAATGGGCCTAACAGACATTTATAGAACACTCTACTCAAAAACCACTGCATATATGTTCTTTTCATCAGCTCATGGAACATTTTCGAAGACTGATCACATCCTAGCCCACAAAACATACCTCAACAAATTTTAAAAAATAGAAATTATACCATGTATCTTCTCAGATCATAATGGAATAAAGTTAGAAATCAATCCCAACAGAAACATTCATTTACACTACAAAGTCATGAAAACTAAACAACCTACCGCTAAATGATAGCTGGGTCAAGGAAATTAAAAGGGAAATCAAGAATTCTTTCAACTAAATGATAAAGGGGACACAAGTCATCAAAATCTGTGGGATACAGTTAAAGCAGTCTGGAGAGGAAAATTCATAGCCATAAATGCTTATATCCAAAAGACAGAAACATCACAAATCAACAATTTAATGAATCATGTCAAGGAACTGGAAAAGTAAGAGCAAACCAATCCCAAATCCAGCAGAAGAAAAGAAATAACCAAGATTAGAGAAGACCTAAATAATGCAACAAAAAGTTTCTTCTTTGAAAAGATAAACAAAATTGATAGGCTTCTTACTAGATTAACCAGAAGCAGAAAAGAAAGGACTCTAATCAGCTCAATCAGAAATGAAAAAGGAGAAACCACAACTGATACCATGGATATACAAAATATCATCTCTGAATATTATAAAAATCTATATTGCACATAAACTAGAAAATATGAAGGAAATGGACAAATTCTTGGAAACACACAGCACCCTAGGCTGAGTCAGGAAGAAATAGAATTCATGAACAGAACACTATCAAGTATCAAAATTGAAGGAGCAATAAAAAATCTTCCAACAAAATAAAAGTCCCAGACCAAATGGTTTCACATCCAAACTTTACCAGAACTTCAAGGAAAGAGCTGGTTCCTATACTGCAGAAATTATTCCATAACATTAAGAAGGAAGGAATCTTCCCCAACTCATTCTACGAAGCCAATGTCACCCTGATACCAAAGCCAGGAGAGGACACAACAACAACAAAAAAAGAAAACCACAAACCAATATCCCTTATGAAGGTAGATGCAAAAATTCTCAATAAAATCCTAGCAAACTGAATTCAGCTGTACATGAAAAAAATAATCCACCATAACCAAGTAGTCTTCATACCAGAAATGCAAGGGTGGTTCGACATATGCAAATCTATCAATGTAATTTACCACACAAATATAACAGAAGCAAAAACAAAATTCATATGATTCTCTTGAATAGACATAGAGAACGCATTTGACAAAATCCAGCACCCTTTTATGATAAGAATGTTTAACAAAATAGGCACAAATGGGACTTACCTCAAAATTGTAAAATCCATATATGACAAACCCACAGCCAACATCATACTGAATGGGGAAAAACCGAAAGCATTCCTGCTTAGAACTGGAACCAAACAAGGTTGCATACTATCACCACTTCTATTCAACATAGTGCTGGAAGTCTTAGCCAGAGCAATCAGACAAGAGACAGAAATCAAGGGTATCCAAATAGGGAAAGAAGAGGTCAAACTATTGCTCTTTGCTAACGATATGATCTTATGTCTAGAAAACCCCAAAGACTGTGCCAGGAGATTCTTGGAATTGATAAACAAATTCAGCAAAGTTTCAGGTTACAAAATCAATGTACACAAACCAGCAGCGGCCAGGTGCAGTGGCTCATGCCTGTAATCCTAGCACTCTGGGAGGCTGAGGCGGGAGAACTGCTTGGGCTCAGGAGTTCAAGGCCAGCCTGAGCAACAGTGAGACCCCATCTCTACTAAAAATAGAAAAAATTAGCTGGGCATGGTGGCGCACACCTGTAGTCCCAGCTACTTGGGAGGCTGAGGCAGGAGGATCACTTGAGCCCAGGAGTTTGAGGTTGCTGTGAGCTAGGCTGATGTCATGGCACTCTAGCCTGGGAAACAGAGCAAGACTCTGTCTCAAAAAAAAAAAAAAAAAAATCAGAGCATTCATACATGCCAACAACAGCCAAGCTGAGAATCAAATCAAAGACGTGATACCTTTCACAATAGCAACAAAGTAAATAAATAGGAATATATTTAACTTTGGAGGCGAAAGACCTCTACAGGGAGAACTACAAAACACTGAGGAAGGAGATTACAGAGGACGTAAACAGATGAAAAAACATATGCTCATGGATTGGCAGAATCAACATTATAAAAATATCTATATTTCCCAAAGTGGTCTACAGAGTCGATGCAATCCCCATTAAAATATCAACATCGTTTTTCGCAGATTTAGGAAAAATACTTCTATACTTCGTATGGAACCAGAAAAGCCTCAGAAGAGCCAAAGAAACCTTAGGCAACAAGAACAAATCAGGAGGCATCATTTTACCAGACTTCAAGTGATATTACACATCTATAGTAATCAAAACAGCATGGTATTGGCACAAAAACAGAGACATAGACCTATGGATCAGAACAGAGAGGCCAGATATAAAACCATCCTCATATTGCCATCTGATCTTTGACAAAGCAAACAAAAACATATACTGGGGGAAAGAATCCTTACTCAATAAATGGTGCTGGGAAAATTGGATAGCCAAATGTAGAAGGCTGAAACAGGATCCACATCTCTCACCACTCACAAAAATAACGACTGATGACAGCCTTAATGAAACCTAAGACATGAAACTATATTCTAGAAAAAAATGTTGAAAAAACTCCTCTAGATATTGGCCTAGGCAAAGAATTTATGAAGAAGAACCCAAAGGCAATCACAGCAACAACAAAAATTAACACATGGGACTTGACTAAACTAGAAAGTTTCTGTATAGCCAAGGAAACAATCAATAGAGTGAACAGATAACCTACAGAATGGGAGAAAGTATTTGTATGCTATACATCTGATAAGGGGCTGATAACCAGAATCTGTAAAGAACAAATCAGTAAGAAAAAAAATCAAACCATCCCATAAAAAAGTAGACAAAGAACATGAACAGAACATTTTCAAAAGAAGATAGACTAATGGTCAATAAACACATGAAAAAATTAACAAAGTCTCTAACCATCAGGGAAATGCAAATCAAAACAACAATGAGATATCACCTAACCCCAATGAGAATGGCTTTTATCAAAAAGTATGAAAACAACAGATGCTGGTGTGGATGTGGAGAGAAGAGAACACTTATACACTGTTGGTGGGACTGGAAACTAGCACAACCTCTATTGAAGATAGTATGGACATACCTCAAAGAACTAAAAGTAGACCTACCATCTGATCCAGCAATCCCACTATTGGGTATTTACCGAAAGGAAAAAGTCTTTTTATCAAAAAGACATGTGCACTCAAATGTTTACTGCAGCACAATTCACAATTGCAAAGATGCAGCATCAACCCAAGTGTCCCTCCATATAAGAGTGGATTAATAAAATGTGGTATACGTTTACTATGGCATACTAGGCAGTCATAAAAAGTGAACTAATACCTTTTGTAACAACCTGGATGGAACTAGAGACCATTCTCCTAAGCGAAGTAACACAATAATGGAAAAACGAACACCACATGTACTCACTATTAAATTGGAACTAATCAATCAACAGCCATGTGCACATAGAGCAGTAAAACTCAACAGAAACCAAGTAGGTGGGAGGGGACCTAGGGGACCGGTAAACATGAAATCAAAATGTTTGTACTCTTGTAATATTCTGAAATTAAAAAAAAAAAGAAATAAAACTGTACATCAAGACATTTTTTCCTACAAGTCATTAAGTCAATCTTATCCTAGCAGGGTCTCTGAGCCTTAAAAGCATAGCCTTCACTTTCCCCAAGTTATTAAGTCAATCACCAGTGAGATTTTCTAAGGCAGTGATTCTCAAAATGTGGTCCCCAGATCACCAGTATCAGCTATGGAATGGAGTCGTAAGACAGATGAAAATTCAAGGCATATTGCACGAAGGAGGAATAAAGTATTCCCAGGAATAGAGTAGAGAGACAGATAGGCAGTTTAACTAAATAACATTATAGGATTATCATCATCATTCATTTATATTTAATAAAGTCATAACTATTCTTACTACTCATCTCATATTCTTTCAAAACTTCCAAACTTTTCCAGCAACATGAATTCTTCCTTACGTAATTTTGAACTACTGGATTCCATTCTCTGGCACCAAATCAAAGTAATTTTTTAAATTCAGAGTTTCCTATTAATGCATTTTGTCTAGACCTTCATTCTCTACAAAGAAAATCATCTAAAAATACACGACAGCTGCACTTTCTCTTTCTAAACATAGGCTAGTTTTTATTTCTTTAACTGTCTAATTGGATAAAAAACACCAATTATTTTACCTTAAGCACCCCTCAAAAGCATCCTGTTTTGGGGGAGGATCATACTAAGATAAGAAATTAGTGAGGATCAAGTTGCACAGCAGGAAAACTAGATCCAACTCCCTGGTGAGTTTCAGCATGCCATACAACTCTTCTGATAAAATTTTAGAAAGTCCAAGATATAAACCTAAAAGAATCTGACAAAACGTCTTTATTTTAAACATAAAGAAATTGAAGCTAAAGAGATTCTGAGTTGCTCCAAATTATAAATTGCGTGGGATTAAAACTAAGACCTCCTCACATCGTATGTAATTCCGATAATAACAGGAAAAATGGTAGGAAAGCGTCTACAAGCTCCAAATGAGAGCTCATCCCCAAATCTCCGAACTAGACCAAGCTCTAACTAAGCAAGAGATTCTGATCCCCGGCCCCAACTCCATTATCTCCACTCATGCACATGGACAGGCACTGGAACTTGTGAGCATACACAGACATACATGCAGGCATACAAAGAGGCACAGATGCAGGCACAGGCATGCATGCACTCAAAAGCACACATTTTCCAAGTTGTTTAGGAATTACAAAGAAAATAGCTGACTCCAAATAGAAATTTAACTATAGCACAGAAAGCTGCTGGTAAAGATGTAAAAACTATCTTGCATCTACCTATAACTGATTGCTTCTACAGTATGTTTTAAAGTATGTATACAGTCTGGGCCATAATCCTAGGCCAAAGTGGGAGGACTGCTTGAGGTCAGGAGTTTGAGACCAGCCTGAGCAAGAGCAAGAACCTCTTGCATCTCTACAAAAAATAGAAAAATTAGCTGGGCATGGTGGCGTGTGCCTGTAGTCCCAGCTACTTGGGAGGCTGAGGCATGAGGACTGCTTGAGCCCAGGACTCTGAGGTTGCAGCGAGCTACAATGACATCACTGCACTCTAGCCCAGGCAACAGAGACCCTGTCTCAAAAAAAAAAATACATGTACAAAAGGTAATCACTTCATCTTTTAAATATCTGCATACTCTTTATATTTGAAAATGTAATTTAGGATGTGTAGTACAGATTGGAATTTAGATCTCTAGCAATTATACCATTTAATGCCAATATCTAAAAATTATTATCTACACCCACCTACTTTCTAAAGGTCACATAGTCTATAAAATAAAAATACAAAAATAAAGCTCATATAGAGATGGCAGGATATCATTATAAAAAATACTAACCTACTATAGCTTAATGAGTACTATATTAAATTTAATATTGAGCTTCTAAGTAATAAGAGAATCTTTAGAGATTATTCAATTCTCTTTCTCTCATTAAAGGAAGCAATGCCATTTTATCTGGCAAGATTATCTTTTTTTCCTGGAACTAAATCTTTAAAAAAATCTTATCATGAAGATTCTTATATAAAGGATCCTAAACTACCTGACAAACAGCAGAGGCAGAACCATTCTTCACAAGATCTTTTCTCCTGTGACAAAAGTCAAGGGGATAATGTAACTGATCAAAGCATTTTGATCCATTCCCTTTCTTTTCTTGTATACCTTCAAAATATCATTTAATTTAACCTATTCATTTTATAATCAATCTTCCTCTATTTTTACTTTTCTCCCTGTGCCTGAAGTAATGTTGTTCCCACTATTCAAAATTACAGAAAGCCAATGAGTCCTATTCTAAAACACAAAACTACGACCAAACAGAAAATATATTCGAAGGTCAAATTTGAAAACCGCTGCCATCCTTCAAGACAGGAAATATTCCTCCTCCTCCTTATTGCAAGTCAGCTCTTGAAGTAATCTGCTCATTTGGTGTATGAAAGTTCTGACAGGGAAATCAGCAGAGTTTGTGCCAATGGTAAAACTCTCCCTAGTCACTCTAATTTTTTCTATCCAACCATAATGACCAATAATTTCATCAGTCATTATTTTTCCCCAAAGAAATCATGTTCTGCAGTCTAGACAAGCAAACATAATCCTCACAATAATCCTCTGAGACATATACTTTTTGTCCAGATAAGGCAATTGAAGCATAGAGAGATTAAGTTACTTCTCCAATGTCATTAAAAAGCCAGTAAACCAGACACAGTGGTGTGCACCTGTAGTCCCAGCTACTCATCAAGGCTGATGTGCGAGGATCATTTGAGCCTAGGAGTTCCAGACCAGCCTGGGCAACATAGTGAGATCCTGTCTCAATAAAAAAATTAGCCAGGTGTGGTATTGTGCGCCTGTAGTCCCAGCTACTCAGGAGGCTGAGACAAGAGGATCACTTAAGCCTAGGTGTTTGAGGTGGCAGTGCACTATGATCACACCTGTGACCCCACTTACGAGACCTCATATTTTAAAAAAAGGGCCTGTAATATATATATAATAAAAGAAGAGAATTTGCAGAGTGTGGGGTGTATGTATGGTTTCTAGGAAGCATTTTGGTTATTGCTGAAGCAATAAATCCCAAGGTCTGTGGAACCAACTCAAGGGCTCTGGAAGGTCAAAACTATTTTCCTAAGAAAATGTTATTTGTCTTTTTCACTAAGTTAACATTTGTATTGAAGGTACAAAAGTAATGAGTAAAATGCTGGCATTTTTATACAAGGCAAGGCAGTGGCACAAAACTGTCCTGGCTAGTCACTGTACTCTTTATAGCCATGTACTTAAAAAAACAGTTTAGGAATATCCTTCATGGAGCAGTAAAAATTATTAATTTTAAAAAATCCTGATCTTGAATACATGTCTTTTTAACATTCTGTGTGATGAAATAGGAAGTATGTATAAAGCATTTATGCTGATACCAAGCTACTGTTCTCAAGGAGCAAGCACTCATGCAATTGTTTCAGTTGCAAGCTGAACATTTTTGTGTCTGTAGAACACTATTTCAATTTAAAAGAACTATGGTTATCTGAATTAAAATATCTGGCAGACATGTTCTTGAGAATCAATAAAATAAACATGGTATTTCAAGAAAACAACTGACAATATCTGTTGCCAAAGATAAAAATTTGAGCTTTCAAGTGAAAATGAGAATTTTGGAAAACTTGAAATCCATAATCATGAGCTTAACAACTTCCAAACATTTAAATATTTTTCTATTGAGATTGGTGATACTAACAAATGTAAATTTTTAATATTACATAATGATATGTATCACCATTTGGAAGATTTTTTATAACTTGGTAAACCATTTCAAAATGACCAATGTATGATGTTATAAAATCATGTCTGGGTAAAGATTCACTCAAAGTGCTAGATGGATTAATGTATTTTAATGAAACAGTGTTTAAAAAGTTCATTTATACAGTTTCAGACTTCACACTGCAACTAAAATTTAAGAAACTACGTCTTGTCAACTTTTACTATCAAAAAGAATATCCACAGTTATCTGAAAAGGCTATTAAAATATTCTTCCCTTATCTAACTACAGATCTTTGTGAGATCAAATTTTCTTCCTATTGTTTAACCAAAACAAAATATCACAACAGAGTGAATACAAAAGCAGATGTGAGGCCGGGCGCGGTGGCTCACGCCTGTAATCCTAGCACTCTGGGAGGCCAAGGCGGGTGGATCACTCAAGGTCAGAAGTTCGAGATCAGCCTGAGCAAGAGCGAGACCCTGTCTCTACCAAAAATAGCAAGAAATTAATTGGACAGCTAAAAATATATAGAAAAAAATTAGCCGGGCATGGTGGCACATGCCTGTAGTCCCAGCTACTTGGGAGGCTGAGGCAGTAGGATTGCTTGAGCCCAGGAGCTTAAGGTTGCTGTGAGCTAGGC
>CAUYSK010103138.1:0-35646 GCA_963575035.1 Avahi laniger
TTTCTTTTTAGAGATAGGGTCTCACTCTGTCACCCAGACTGGAGTGCAGTGGCGTGATCATAGCTCACTATAATCTCAAATTCCTGGACTCAAGCAATCAAATTCCTGCCTCAGCCTCCCAAGCAGCTGGGACTCCAGCACGAGGCACTGTAACCAAGTCCAAGCTTGTACCACTCACCACACAATAGCCAGTAAGTCAAGAGACAATGTGTTGGGGCAAGGAAAACAACTTTTTTTGGAAAAGCTAGCAAACCATGAAGACAGTGAACTAATGTCCTAAAGAACCATCTTAAATTAGTATGAACTTTAGGCTCCTTTTTATGTTAAGGGAAGGGGAAGAGAATGGGGGTTGCAAGAGGTAACCAAGGACCACAGACAGCGGTACATCAACGAGGGTTTGAGGAGGTTGTGAAACTTCTTTGTTCTTGGTCAGTTAACTTTGGATGACGTTTCTCGGGTCATGAGGTTCTTTTTTTTTTTTTTTTAAGTTCATCTACACTTTATGTCTTTGCAGTCCCCAAATGCAGGTTAAAGGCGTGCCCTTCCCTCCCTTTAGTGCTCCCCGTGTCATTTAGTTGTAGATTCGAAGCTTTTAGTTCTAACTCTACAAGTACTTAAATGGGCCGTACAGAACTTGAAGTAGGTATACATTTTCTTCTTCTTTTTCTCCAAGCCAGCATTGTTTCTCTTCCTTATAAAGGACTTTATGTGAGAGTCCTCTGATAAAAGGTATTGCTCTGATAAGTGCAGATGCTATTGGAACATAGCCCATCACCAGCAGCTCAGCCATCAAGAGTTGTATCTACAGATCACAGCGAAATTGAAAAGAACAGGAATTGGCCCTGTGGAGGGGTGTACTAGACCGGCAGCTGTCAGTTCATTGTTTAAACACTTGCTGTTCCTCACTACTGATTTTTCCCCCAGAAACTGGCTGAAATCAACACATGACCCTTTTGTATAATCTATATAGACTGTTGGTTTACTGCAGAGCACTTGAAATTGAAAATACAAAAGCTTTCTTTGAGTGTTAAAACAAAGCAGCTTCTGACTTGCTTTGAAAATACACATTGTGGAGATTCTTATCTGGATTGGCCTTTGATTTCCAGCCAAGTTTAGAGGAATACTGTCTAATAATAAAACAGCAAAGCAGTTTGAGTAGTACATTCACGTAGAGTTTTTCAGAGAATATGGAGATAAAATCCAAAACAGAAATTCTCAAAACAATTCCCAAACCAATAAATTTCACTCCTCCGCTGCTCCCATGATAAAAATGAAAGCGTAAAAGAGCAAGAGCCCTTGTATTAGTAAGAGTAGGTCATTTTCTTTCTTTTTAAAAGAACATATATTGGCTGCTTCTGATTATTTTTAAAAAGTACATGCTGATTATAGAAAAACAGAAAATATCCATAATCTCTCCACTCTGAAACATTTTTTTCTATAGAGATCTATACTGTTTTTTTAATGAAAGCTTTATCATGCTGTGTGTACAATTTCGTAGGAGTAAGTTATTTTTGAAAAGGTAGTGAAGGTCAGTTAAATCTTCAACAAACATAAACTGTGAAGGTTAGTTGATGACAACAATTCTCACTTCTCTTATATACTTTCTTCCATGACTTCTGCCAAATAAAATACATCTTGCAGAATCAAAAGAGACAGCGACACTTTCCCAATGTAAGAGGAAAAACAGTCGAATTAGACACACAGGGAATTGAAGTGGAATCAAATGCTGGTCTTAGCCTTTTGACAGTTCCTCTACGTTAATCAGCAGAAAAAATGTGAACTTCTCATTTCATCCTATTCTACCCTAAAATCAATCTCTTATTAATTGGGGCCCCCAGGTGATCGTGAATGCAAATAGAAGGCGTGTGCTTGAGGGAGCTGGCTAAATCCAAATGAAACTTCTATGGCATGTGAGTATGTTTTTATGTGTATGTGAGTGTGTATGTGTGTACGCGTGCATTCATACCTGTGTGCACACACGCAATTATATGAGCACCCCAACATACAGGCATTTTAGCTTCCTGATTCCCAATACTAAGTATTCATGAGCTACTTATGATAAAAGCTACCATTTACTAAGTCACTAACTACGTTCTGTACTGGTGGCTCTGCTTGGGTTATCAAACTGAAATTTTTTGCTGATCACTCTACTAAGACTACAACCTACACCCCAACCCTGCCCCAGTACTCTTCATTCTCCTTACCATACTTTACTGTGCAACTTTTTCCCATAACACTTACCACGTTTTAATATACTTTCTAATTCATTTATTTCTTTTGTTGTTACTGTTATTATCTGTCTCACTCCTGTTATTGTCTGTTTTGTTCATTGATGTAACTCAAGATCCTAGAACAGTTTCTGGCACGCAGGAGGGATTCAGTACCTATTTGTTTAGTGAAGGAATGCATTATTTCATCTTTACAACAACTCTTTGAGATGGAAAGTATTATCTCCATTTTAGAGAAGAGGAGATTGCAAACTTTGCACATGGTCACATAACTAATAAGTAATAAAATTTGGTTTTCAAATTAAATCTCTCCAGACTTCAAATCTTGTACTTTAAAGACTGGTCCCCAGACCATTGATGGTCCATGAACTGTTTGTTACTGACTAGTCCAGATAAGTGAAAATGAGAGTAAGCATTTGGAAACTTTGATAACAATTTGCCATTGCTGCACCATTCAAGAAGGAGTAAATCAGTGGACTTGTCACATTGGAGAGGGCACGGACCAATTTGAATGTTGTCAAACTTGCTTGGTAAGTTACATGTTGTACAAGCTGCACAGGAGTCATGCACTGCAGTGGGACCACATTACAATATGTCATCTTTTACAATTACTTTGTCAACTATAACTCAAAAGTGTACAAAAATCAGAGAATTTAAGCACTTATTTCTTTTAATAATTTTTATTTTTATAATCATTTTTTTTTTTGAGACAGAGTTTCACTCTCTTACCTGGACTAGAGTGCTGTGGCATCATCCTAGCTCACAGCAACCTCAAACTCCAGGGCTCAAGCAATCCTCCTGCCTCAGCCTCCCAAGTAGCTGGGACTACAGGCATGCGCCACCATGCCCGGCTAATTTTTTCTATTTATTTTTAGTTGTCCAATTAATTTCTTTCTAATTTTAGTAGAGACGGGGTCTCGCTCTTGCTCAGGCTGGTGTCGAACTCCTGAATTCAAACAATCCGCCCGCCTCAGCCTCCCAGAGAGCTAGGATTACAGGCGTGAGCCACCGCGCCCGGCTCTTTTATGATCATTTTAACTTTAGAGATTAACATTATTAACTAAGTGAAGGAAGCAAATTTTGTAGTATTTATTCTAACCCTGAATCATAACACATTTGACAAAGCTTCACTGGACTATTTGTCAAGAAGACATACCATTTCTGACTGCAGCAGCATCAGTAGACTAAATGATGCTGACAAAAATGAGTCCCGAAAAATGAAGACCCAAAGAGCTTATACTAGTTTTATTCAGAAGTATTTTCCTTCAAATGGTGGGATCAACTTTGTAGCCATAACCGACAGTAAAGTGCCTAAAACAGACTGTATTATTTGTGGAGATTGTCTAGCTAAAAGAAGCAATAAGATCTATAAAACTGTAAGCATTTACACACTAAAGATAAAGAAATAAGTTCAAAACCAAAAACAATATGATAGAGAAAAGGAATTCTACCTTAATATTCCCATGATATTGAAATTATTATATATACTAAAAAATTACTGCATTAACTCTCTATGATATTACTGTACTAACTTTTTTTTTTTTTTTTTTGAGACAGAGTCTCACTCTCTTACCTGGGCTAGAGTGCTGTGGCGTCATCCTAGCTCACAGAAACCTCAAACTCCTGGACTCAAGCAATCCTCCTGCCTCAGCCTCCCAAGTAGCTGGGACTACAGGCATGCGCCACCATGCCCAGCTAATTTTTTCTATTTATTTTTAGTTGTCCAATTAATTTCTTTCTAATTTTAGTAGAGACGGGGTCTCGCTCTTGCTCAGGGTGGTCTTGAACTCCTGAGCTCAAACGATCCGCCCACCTCGGCCTCCCACAGTGCTAGGATTACAGGCGTGAGCCACCACGCCAGCCTGTATTAACTCTTAATGATGTAAAGTTACAATGGAAATCACTTTGCAAGCTTTGTTTTCCATGAGTTGGTCTTCCATGAACCTATTCCTGTTGCTAGAAATTGATACTTGAGCTGCGTTTTTTTGTCATCAAATTTGCCCAACATTTCCAAGCAAACGTCTGTCTTGCTTCTTTCGCTAATGTCTTGGCACATGTATATGGATTTTTAGCCTTAGCCAACTGAGGGACTATTTTATAAGAAATCTGAACAGCACAAATGCTTCAATGGGAAAAACTGAATGTCTACTTCTGTTGGCTTTTTATTTCAATACTCTTTCTTTTTCGAAAAATTATTTTTGGTTTTAGGGCCGGCATGGTGGCTCACACCTGTAATCCTAGCACTTTGGGAGGCCGAGGTGGGCGGATCGTTTGAGCTCAGGAGTTCGAAACCGGCCTGAGCAAGAGTGAGACCCTGTCTCTATTAAAATTAGAAAGAAATTAATTGGACAACTAAAAATAAATAGAAAAAATTAGCTGGGCATGGTGGCACATGCCTGTAGTCCCAGCTACTTGGGAGGCTGAGGCAGGAGGATCGCTTGAGCTCAGGAGTTTGAGGTTGCTATGAGCTAGGCTGACGCCACTGCTCTCTAGCCCAGGCAAGAGAGTGAGATTCTGTCTCAAAAAAAAAAAAAAAGAAAAAGAAAATCTTGCTATGAAAATAAGGTCAGCTGAACTAACCAGTGTGCTCACAGACACGGTAAAATCTGAGAATTACATAAAAGCTAATGCATTACATTTCAGATTGTTCTCTATGTTTTGTGATAATATAGAAACTGAACATAAATAGCGATATTGCATGCTGGGTTTGATGATTATCAAGAGGAAAGTTCTGTGGAGAATGTTTGAACTACAGAATAAACTCTCAGTGTTTCTGCAAGATAAGAAACTAGTTTAACCTAACTTTTAAAGATATAAGTTGGACAGCCAGTTTGATATTTTTGCCCTACATTTTCAGTATGTTTACGATCTAGGCTCTGTACTTATCCCAATAAAAAATGTGATATAATATGTTTTCCAATAGCGGATAAGATCTAAGAACAAAAATAAAAGTTAGAACCTTGGAAGAACAGAGTTTTTACAGACTGTTATGCCACGTTCCATAATTTAACAATTATCATTGGTGTAGGTAATGATCTTAATATTGCATATCTACAAAAAGTTTTCTCTGAATACCTCATAAATCTGGTAGAACATTTTGAATATTATTTTTCCTCAAAAGAAAATTCACACACAGGAAATTCAAGGATTCTTAATCCATCTTTTTCATCAAAGGATAATTTAAATTCAACTGTAACTTTACAAGATTAATTGTTAGAACCAGCTGCTGATGAAAGGTTGAAGATGAATTTTCAAAATACGGCATTACTTGGTACTTTTTGAATAAAAGTTAAAAACAAATATCCTGACCTTGTTGAAATCATCTTAAAATATCTTCTTCCATTTCTGTAAGCACACTTATGTAAGATTGATCTCTCTATCATGAGTGTTATTAAAATAAAACAGAGAAACATTTTAGATATGCATTATGTCTCATGAGTAGTGGTGTCTAGATTAGTTAACAAGCAAGAAGCAAGCTCATTTATCACATCCAAAACTTCAAATATGGATTTACACAATGTTCAAAAATGTGTACAGGCATTTAATATGGAAAATTGTTACTTCACTCAATTTTGGTTATGATTGTGAAATAACAAAAAGTTATAATAGTGATTATATTAGTCACCTACATGCACACTTTCATAAACAATATGTATGATTTCTGTAATTCTTTTCTTTTTATGTTGTATTTGTTCTGATTACATTTATTGAAATGTAATTTGATGTATGTTGAATCTAATAAAACGGGCTTGAATTTTACATCTTTGTTTCTCTTCTATTTTATTCTTCTGGTATTTTAGTTTCATTGTATTTTTTTCATTATGAACTAGAAGTTTTTAAAAGTACCTAGTCCTTTACCATAGATAGCACATGAAGCACTGCCTAAGCATTATGCTCTACTACGTCCACATGGGGCCCATGTTGGCCTACAAGGAAATCTGCATGCACCTTAGTCTTTTAGGTTTTAGCTGGTCCAACTCACTTCCCAAATCCTAGTGAGTTTGGATCAAAGAATTTTGCAAAAAGTATTCTGTGGCATCCAAGCCCTCAGACTCATTCATATAGGCTCAACTTCCTGAGCCCTCTGAAACCCTTAAGTCCCATCCAATGACTCCAAATCAAAAGCCAGCGTGACAGAGTCCTGTAGGCTATTGAGAAATTCTGATGGAAATAATATCTTTCCTTGTTTACTGTTAAGAAAGTAGAGGAATGCATTGGGCTGAGGCAAAGGAAGTAGGTTGAAAATTAAATTGACAAAGAGAAAAATGATAAGAGTAGAGCAGAGCCTAATTCTTAATGACAAAGAAATGTGTCACCAGGAAACAAGAGACCAGAGAACTGTTGGACCTTGGGAGAAAGGTTTTACTTCTGCTTCATATCTATCACCTTGAGGGAGCCCTTCCGCATGCCCTCTACTCCTTGGAGAAAAGCTCAGATATGGTCATAGATTCTCTGTATCCCAAACAACATGCACACAAAAAGCAAATTATCAGTAACTGCACATGTGAAAGCTCTATATTCTGTCCTATTGAGCACCTCTTATGAATCAGGCACTTTATAGGGTCATCTTTTTAATCCTTACAACAATCCCATGAGCTAAATATTCTTAACCATATTTTACAGATGAGATAAATGAGGCTCCAAGAATTTAAGGAAATTACTTTCTTTTCAATCCACCTCTTATTACATCATCCTCCCACCCTGGCTCCCTGCTCCTCCTCCCCTTACCTGGCTTCTACTAATTTTTCATGATCCAGCCTAGACCATAGTTCTCAGTTTGAGCTTCATCTTGGAATCACCCGAGGAGCTTTAAGAAAAGTACTGCTATCTGGCTCCCGTTCTCAAGGATTCTGGTTTTAATTGATGTGGGATATGGACAATTAAATCATAATTACTTAGCTTTTAAAAATCCTAAATAATTCTAATGTTCACCCAAGGTTGATGACCACTGGCCTAGACAGTATCCAGAGCTGAGTTAGATGTCCCTTTTCTGTTGGCCCATAGAGCCTTATTTTTATTTATTTATTTATTTATTATCTGTTATTGAATTTAACTTCACAGTATTGTCATTGCCTATTGCCCCCTTTATATTTTAAACCATTAAAGGTAGGGACTTTCCCGTTCATGGTTATGCATTTGTTCATTCACTAACTTAGCAAGTACTTAGTAAGTACCTACTAAGAGTCAAGCTCTGTGCTAGTAGTTGGGAATACAACTATAAACAAGGTACCACACACACTCAGAGTTTAGTGAGGGAAACAGAAAATAAAAAGACGACATATGTGTTCGTTTTTTTTCCTTTGGCATATAATGAACAACCCTGAACTTAGTGGCAAATGGTGTCTGTTCTAGGCTGCAAGTTAACCTCTTTCCACAGTTGTGCCAACAGCTACCTCAGGATACACCCCTCACCTAGTAGTGCACAAAGCAGTGATGAAGGCTGCAATGCATGTAGGGAAAATGCCAAGAAGATGGGTAAGGACCCTTTGGCAAAGGAGTCTTGGATCCCAGATATATTGGCCACTACTGACTATAATTTGCATGGCCCAGTGCAAAATGAAAATGCAAAACCTCTTGTTCAGAAGCAGGGGGAAAAAAATGCCTGTTAAGGGTACTAAAATAAAAAGCTTGTTCCTTTCTTCCTCTCTCTCAACTTCTCATAGTATTGTTTATTTGCCATTTAATTCCATTCTAAGTAAAGAAAAAATTAAATTTTAAATTATTAGCATGAATTTTACTGTTCATTTTTATATTGTGCAATGTTAGTTTTAGATGCAAATATAAGAGCTTTTAACTCATGAAGAATCACTGAAATCACCCAATCCTATTTTATTTTATTTATTTATTTATTTATTTTTTGAAACAGAGTCTCACTCTTTTGCCCAGGCTAGAGTGAGTGCCATGGCGTCAGCCTAGCTCACAGCAACCTCAAATTCCCGGGCTCAAGCGATCCTTCTGCCTCAGCCTCCCAAGTAGCTGGGACTATAGACATGCACCACCATGCCTGGCTAATTTTTTCTATATATGTTTAGTTGGTCGATTAATTTCTTTCTAATTTTAGTAGAGACGGGGTCTCGCTCTTGCTCAGGCTGGTATCGAACTCCTGAGCTCAAACATCCACCCACCTCAGTCTCCCAGAGTGCTAGGATTACAGGCGTGAGCCACCGCGCCCGGCCCCAAGTCCTATTTTAAAGCTTGTACATGCATATGTATTTCATTCTTACTGGAACAATGGAAAGCCTACACAAAACTCACTCAGCTGTTTTTATTTCACTTCTTAATATGTGCCCATTCTACTAATATTCTCTACCTTCAACATACTGATGAATAAGGAAAGAACTGAAAAAACAGGAAATATGGGTTGCCCTATCTTTCCCTTTTTTTCTATGTCTTCATTTTCAGCATAAGTGGTTGGCTAATACAAGGAAGTAAATGAGTAAGAAAGGATATCGTAGGGCTCCTTGGTCATTTGTGCTTTCTTAGAATTGTCTTCTTTCTGCATTTGAAACAAGTTCTAATTTGAATGGAAAGTGTGGCCTCTTGGGTTTGTTGGTGCTCCCCTTCCTCAGTCACAAATGAACCTGCTTACCTAATGCTTGCTTTGAGTTTCTCTAAACTCCCACACATGTGGGTGTACCAGAACTCTGTGCTCATGGGGCATTGCAAATGCTGTGTGCTAAAGGAGTGGCAATCAGTGGCAGAGATACAGCATATGGGAAACAGAGTGTCCCTCCTCCATTACATGCATGTACTTTGTCCCACTGGACTTTACTTACAAAACGCAAGTTCAAAGAGAAAATTATTAAAATTTTTAAGATGATAACAGCAGAGCATTAAATCAAGGGTGGGCCTTTCTGAGCAGAGGGCCCTTTGTGACTGCACAGGTGGCACACCTGTGAAACTGGCCCTGATCCAGAGTTTGGTCTAGAAGGGTATGGCAATAGGCTCTCATTGGACACGAGCTTTTGATGGACCAAGCATCTCAGTCGTCATATCGCCTTGGTCCCATTGACTCCTCACCCTCTGGGGAGGGCTATGACCAAAAGAGGACCCAAGTGGGATCCTCCATAGGCCAAGTTCTAAGGCAGAGGCCCCTTGTACCCCAGTTTGAAGGCATGAGAGATGATGACCTGTACTCCAAAAGGAAAGATGGATGGTAGGAGTGACAGGTTTAGGGCAAAGAAAAGAATGATTGTGTTCTTGGCCAAACATACCATACAGACTCAATACATATTTGTGAATAAATGAATATACACACAGCAAACAAGTGGTTTTGTGATGGAATAGATGAGAGCATGTGTTTTGACAAAATGATACATGACTTACATTGGGAATGAAGGTCTGTGTTCAAAGCCAACTCTCCTTGCCTCTCTGTTCATTAAAATGTTGTTTTATGGTATGCTCTAATTGTGTACCGTTTATTCTATGCTATCACACCACACAAAGAACCACCAAAGCACCATCTTCCGTCTTCCTCTTTATATATAAATGATTTTTTTAATTACCCAAACTAACAAAATACTGAGCTCTGTGCTTTCTTTCCTCAATTATGTTTTTCATCATTATATTCCTTCTTCAACCTTGAGATTTACTTTTCTTAAATTGCATTTCTCACATCTGGGATACAAATCATTCTGTTGATACAGCAAATGCATATGATAAGGGAAATGAGCATCTGTTTTAATTCTCTAAAACCTAGGCAAGATTTGACCAAACAAATCACTAGGCCATTCAAAAATCTACTTTTTTCGTTGGGTATATTCATACTGAACTGGTAAGTAGTCAATACTAAGGAAGAAAATGTTGCTCACCTATTTTTTTTCTTGATGAACTGTGCTGAAATATTTGAATCTCATTGTGTGCATTTTTGCAGTTTGGTTAGGACAATAAATCTGCCTAAAATGCCCCTCCAATCAAAGAAAAACATACATACATCTACTGAAAGAAAATAATCTACTAACAAACTTTGAACTTTGAAAACAATGAGACTTTACTTACCATTGACTGTTACCCTCTCTGTTCATTTTCATAGGTTCAATATGTTGAATAAATACTGCCTCGAGTTTCCCTTTTTGTTTTAATTATTGTTTTTTGGCCAGATACCTTGTACTTGGTCTCCAAAACCTCAGTGCATGCCTATGAGGAGTATCTAACCTTTAGAAAGAAAAAATCATTTTTTTCTTTCTATACTTTGAACATTTCAGAAATTCTCATTTCACTTTGGTGACTGAACTCCCTTAATCCTGGGCTTTGTTCTTCAAAAAGGTGAGTCTTGGTTCACAAAACTAACTCCTGTCTAGCTCACATATGTAATTTCCATTAGAATTTCCATTGTTCCTTCAACAATTCTAGGGCAATCTAATCAATAAAGATAATCCCAGATTTTAAAAGGCTATGCTAATTGCTCCAATTCCTTTTATTTGCTAAATCCTCCTTTATTTCACGCTTCCATAAAAGAGAATGGTAATTTTTCTTTAGGAATCAATAAACTTTCCCAAAGCCATTGAAGCTTCCAGAAAAAGGCTGTCAGGTAAAATTTTTATTTTATCTTAACTTCTTTCCATATTCATTGATCTCACTGGCTCTAAGACACAAAAACAAGACCGGATCTGAAAAAAAATAAAATATAGCCACCAGAGCAGAAAGTAATTAGTTAGCCACCTCTAGTACAAGTGGTTGGCCTGTTTTTAATGCATGGGAGGTTCTCAGTCATCATTTGTTGATTGTTTGATTGATGTTTAAAAGGCAAGTGCTCAAGGGGAAATTTGAAAAAGTTCTTATCATTGTACCCTTTCCAACTGTATGAAATACATGATTTTCTATAAATCACTCTCAAAATACATCATGTCATTTTTGTGTTCCAGAGAAAGGCAATTTGGACCAGTTCTCCTGCAATTTGTGATGAAAATTTGACTGATGACAAAGCAGTTCAACAGCAAATAGCAATCACAAACATTTGATGGGAACTAGCTACAGGCCAGCCACCTTACTAGATAGCAGGCATATAAGGACACCTAAGATTGACTCCTTGACTTCTATACGCTCACAGCAAAGTAGGAGAAATAGTAGTATAAATACATAATCACCATGAAATGTACAGAGTTGGAATAAAGGCATGCGCAGAATAGTATAGGGACATAGAAGGTCAACATCACTGGACAGGGATTTAGCACAGTGGTTAATAGCAGAGGCTCTGGAGTCAAGCTGCCTGGATTTGAATTCCAGATCTGTGATTCACTGCATGATCTTGCAAGCTACTTTGCTTCTCTGTGCTTCAGCTTTCTACTCTGTAAAATAGTAATAATGATAGTACCTATTTCATAAGGTGGCTGTGAAGAGTAAATAAAAAACTTAGAATAATGTCTAGAACATAGCACTCAATAAATAGTAGTCATTATTAATATTATCAGATCATACTTAAAAGGGAGCCAGAGACTTGACCTACAAAAGTAGATGGAGAAGTACAGGCTTTATGTTATAGGCATGTTTAGGGGAATCCCAAGCAACTCTGTGGCTGGAGAACAGATTAACAGAGCAGAAACATGAGGATGACACTCACTGCTCTGGCCTATGACATTTAGGCATCCTCGCTCTGCTACTCAATAGTTGGGTGCCTGAGCAAGTCAACTTGGCTTGAAGGGAGTAAGTACTCAATACATGAGAATAAGTATTTCTGTAGGTGCCTGAGAGAAAATGGCCTGAGATTAGCACTAAAAGTCTGGCTGGGTTTAGATTGTGAAGGAACTTTAGATTATGTGTATTACTCAACTATTGCTGCAATAATGTTGGGTAAACAACCACCAATATCATAGTAGCTTACAATAACAAACATTTATTTTCTAACTTGCAGGTTGATAAACTGAGGTTAGGCTTATTTTGGTTGATTTTTGGTGGGCCTGCTTGGGTTTTGCTGGTCTTGGCTCTAGGCTGCAGGCCAGTTCTATTCCACGTGTCTCATTTTGGACCTGTATCTACTAGTACGTGGCATACATTTCTGGGCATGCATTTCTCATGACAACAGCTGAAGCCAGAGAAGGGGATTCAAACCACATAAGCACATTTAAAGTCCGCTTACATCACATCGGTCGATATTCCATTGACCAATGCAAGTCACGCAGGATGAGGAAGTATAAACTTCCATGAGATCTTCCTTTTCCTCTTCTGACTCCTGGACCAGGTGCATGATGAGTTCCAATACAAAGGATGCCAGCTTCTCCTGCAGGACACCCACATCATCAAAGCTATAGGCATAGGCCGTGAGAGACTCACATAGGCTCTTGTTCTTTTTCATGGGTTCCTATTTGTCTTGGCTCCACTCCATTTTATAGCCATCTTCCCTTCCCAACTGCCTGTTCTCCTGACTTCAAGCTCCAGAATCCCATGTAAAGACCACAGCCTTACATAAACCATTCACCAACTTCTACATCACAAAAGGTCAAGTCTCTGAAAGAAATTATATATATGTGATTTCCTAATGGTTCTACATCGCTGATAAAACTCTGACTGATGCAGACAGGTTGAGTCTCAGATGCCTGTAGTAAATCTGTGTAGAAATAAGAAATATGGTCTATGTTTAATAAAGTGAGCAGAAATGTAGATTTGATAATATTGGCTAGGAAGTGGGAGTTGGTAATATAGGAATGGATTCATTTCAATAGAGACTGCTTAAAGTAAAAATGGAGAACACCTGAAGATTGAACCATAGGAAATTCCAATATTTGAGGATCTGGAAGAGGGAAAAGAATCAAGAAAAAGCAAACAACAAGCAATAATAATAATAATAAGGTATCCACCACATGTCCCATTCCTGCACAAAGACCAAAAAGAATGAGAAGAAGATAAAAGGGCACCAACGTCTAGAATTAGAAGGGCTACAGTAGGTGGAAATGGCTGTGAAGTAGAGTCTACTCTCAAAAGCTTGGTGAGAAGTCAAGGAATAGATAAGGCATCTGTTTTTCAGAATTGGGAGGGATGATGATAATGTCAAAAGAATATTTCCTCTGGATGACAGCACTTTGAACCTATTTCTACTCAGAAGACAGGAAGCAAGTTGGAGAGGATCAGGATTCCAGAAAGAATGAGGATAATGGATGTAGTGGGTGTTGTGATGCATGATAGGAACAAGCACCTATGTAGAGAAGTCAGCTTTGATCAAAGCCATTAACAGCAGAAAGGCAGAAAGGAAGGAGGGAAATATAAGATTGACAATGTGTGGGAATTACTTCAAGGACATTATTATCTTAGTAAACAAAGTGACCATATCATTATATATTTCAGGGCTCTTTTTCTAATCCACGTAAGAGGATTGTGTTCCCACTTCATTGTGAGTTCCTGAGACTGCATCCACTCAGGCACATCTTTCTCTAATATGCACAAAGATGCTATACAGGCCAGCACTGGTGCTGCCATCGCCCCAGCTTCAAAGCTAGCTGGAAAGCACATTTATGACTTACACTTTAGAGAGAAGGGAACACAGAAACAGTGTCCTAAAGTTTCTGGAAAGCTAAGAAAGGAAAACAAATATTCTCTGTGACTATCTACTGAAAGGGAGGAAGATTTGAAAAGAATAATAAATGTCTAGAGTAGCCATTAGGAAGACAAATGGAAATTAGCTAAAATGATTTCTCAGCAATGTGAGGATCCAAAGAAGATTAGAGCTCAAAAATTTATAATTCATTTATTCACGTATTTAATTATTCAACAAATATTTATTAAATGCCATGTGCCAGGTACTGGTTAAGCCACTGGGAATATGTGGTGAACATGAAAATAATTAATATAGGCATTCTGGAGACAGTGATAAGATAATGATAAATGTTTTGAAAAAAATACAACAGGCTAAGGAGTTTGAGAGTGATGGAAATAAGTGATACAAATTTAGATGGGATTTTCAGGGACTGTCTCTCAAAGGAGGTGACATTTGAAGAGAGTCCCAAATGTAGTGAGGGAGAAAGCTATATAAAGTTTCCAAAAAAAAAAAAAAAAGGATTTATGAAGAAGACCCCAGTGGCAATCACAGCAACAACAAAAATAAATAAACAGGACTTGATTAAATTTAAAAGCTTCTGCACAGCTAAGGAAATAATCAACAGAGCAAATAGACAACCTACAGAATGAGAGAAAATATTTGCAAACTATACATCATAAAAACCCTCAACAAACTAGGCACAGAAGGAACAAATCTCAAAATTATAAAGGGCTAATAACCAAAATCTACAAAGAATGCAAGCAAATTAACAAGAAAAAAAACAAACAACCTATTAAAAAGTAGGCAAAAGACATGAACAGAAGCTTTTCAATAGAAGATAGACTAATGGCCAATAAATATATGAAAAAATGCTTGTCACTAATCATCGAGGAAATGCAAATTAAAACCACAATGAGATATCACCTTACCCCAGTTAGAATGGATTTTATTAAAAATTTCAAAAACAATAGATGCTGGCATGGATGCAGAGAGAAAGGAATACTTATACACTGTTGGTAGGACTGCAAATTAGTACAACCTTTATGGAAAACAGTATAGACATTCCTCAATGAACTAAAAGTAGAGCTACCATTTAATCCAGCAATCCCACTTCTGGATATTTACCCAAAAGGAAAGAAATCATTTTATCAAAAAGACACCTGCATGTGAATGTTTATTTCAGCACAATTCACAATTGCAAAGATGTGGTATCAACCCAAGTGCCCATCAATTTATGACTGGATTAACAAAAGATGATATATGTATGCTATGGAATACTACACAGCCATGAAGAAGGATGAATTAAGGCCTTTTGCAACAATGTGGATGGAACTGGAGACCATTATCCTAAGTAAAGTATCTCAAGAATGGAAAAACAAACACCGCATGTACTCACTATTAAATTGTAACTAACCGATGAGCACACATGTGTACAGAGGGACATAAAACTGAGTGGAAATCAAGCAGTGGGGAGGCAGGGATGTGTGAAAACCTATCTAACAGGTACAATGAACACCATCTGGGTGATGGGCACACTTATAAGCCTGACTTAAGCATAACAAAAGCGATCCATGTAACCAAAAATATTTGTACCCCTGTAATATTTTCAAATAATAAAAACATTATTATTGGGGCAATTGGCAATACTTAAATATGATGTGTTGGCTAGATAATAGAATTGTATCAATATAATTTTTGATCATTGTAACATGGCTATGCAAGTGAATGTCCTTGTCCTTAGGAAATACACACTGCTGAAGAATTTAGGGACATAATGTCTACAACTTAGTCTCTTCTGACACAAGATATATATTTCAAGGGAAGGAGAGAGATAAAGAGTGAGAGACACACACATAGACAGAATCAGAGAGAAAATGAGGATGATGAAGAGAATGTGGCAAACAATCAGCAATGTTTACAATTGATAAACTGAGTGAAGGATTTATGGAAGTTTTTTGTTCTACTTTTTTAACTTTTCTGTAAGTTTAGAATTATTTTAAAAGAAAAATTCAAAGAAAAAGAAAGAGAGACCAACTGTGTTAAAGGCTGTTTGAGAATTGACCTTTGGATTGAACAAGATGGACGTCGTGAGCAACCATGTCAGGAGAGGTTTTAGCAGAGTGCTGGGGATGAAAGCATAACTGGAATCTATTAATCATAGAATAGGAGACTAAGAAAGCAGCGGCAAGTGAGAGACAGCTCCTTTGAGGAGTTTTGCTTAACCAAATGGGAATGTGTGGTTACAAGAGAATTGTTGTTGTTCTTGCTGGTTTTTAATATGAGACATCTTAAATATGCAATAGTCATGTTCTTATGATGATGCAGCAAGAAACAAAAAAGGGATGGTACTTGATAAAGGGCTGAATGACAGAAGAAAAGTCACTGAGGAGACACAAATAGATGATATACAGGGATAAGTAGACCACTCGGCCCTGGTAGGAGTTCAGATATTTAATCCACTGTATAGGAGGAAAACATGGGTAGAGATGCAGTTATGATGACAAGTGGTAGAAAGATAAAGTCACCCTCTTCATTTTGTTTCTAATACTTCACCGTAATAAGAACTGAGCACCAGCTGAGAGTGAGAAGGTGCTGAAAATTTGTGGAGAGAAAAGAAGGTATATATTAGTTAGCTCAGAGAAAAAGGGAATGGATTAACTATTGGATGTATTAAGACTGCTGAGCAATGCTGAGTGTCCACTTTAGATTTCTGATCATAAATTTACAGTAGCAACTCAGTAGAATTTCCACACCCAGTAGGGAGCACTAGATAATTCAGAACAATACTGCAGCAAAATTGCTGGACAAAATAGTTTTTAAAATCTTCTTAAAAGCATCAAGTAGTAACAAAATAATGACAAGTAACTACTCAGAGGGGAAATTCAGAAAGGCGACAGCAGCATCTAGGCTGCTTTTGCCCTGGGGGCTGTTGTTAATCTTGACTGAGCAGCTGAGAGACTCAGTTATGCTTTGATAGCTTCTCAGAGCTAGGAGGACAAAAATCAGAGTCTAAAACCTTTCAAGGTTGGGGACCCTGGTAAACTACCCTAGGAGTCAGGAAGAGCTAGAAACAAACATGCCACGAACTTGCATCCCAGCCTCACGTCATCTAAGAGACCTAGAAAACTTCATGCCCTAAAATTGGATTGCGTGATCCCAAATTTCTGGTGTCCCCAGACCCTGGCAGTAGCAAAGAAAATTCTGTGTGGGGGGAAATGATGTCTTCAAATATAGTATGCAGCACGCATTCGGGGCCTCTGTTACCTTATCCCAATCTACTGTTCCCACAATCTCTTTCAACCTTCCCCTTCCCATGCTGTAGCCCCACTGCCTATTCAGTCTTCGTTGGATCATTGCAGTTTCTGCTCTGCTTAACGTGTTTTCTGGTTTTCTGCCTTTGCTCATGCCCCGTCTTTGTCTAGAATTCCCTTTCCACCACTTTTTTTTTTTTTTTAAAGAAAACAGTGGTTAAACAAGATGCAGATTTATTTCTCTCTCATGTAAGTTCAAGGGTAGGAAGTCTAGGACATGGCTTCTGTGTCTCTGTCTAGGACAGCTGCATCAGTTTTCCCAGTCTCTCAGGCGGCCATCTTCCCTACATTTCTGCCTGTGGAAATGAAGTTCCTTCTCAAAGCTCACCTCCTCTATTAAATTGTGCTAGTCCCAAAGTCTGAATGAATCAGTCCCTTCCTTATTTTTTCATTCGTTTATTCTCTGACTCCAACACCTCTTACCTTCTGTTGCATGTTATAGTGTGTGCTGCTCACTGCCTGCTATTTTATGAGTCTAGAGAGGGCGGACACCTTGTCTTATGCATCTCTGTATTCTCTGCATCACCTACCTTGCTTCCTGGATGATGGAGGTGCCCATAAATGTTTGCAGACTTGAACTGTGATAGCTGGACAAATGTTGATGCTGAGGTTCAAAGCTACAGATCGTCTCTTCCAGTTTCCAGATCTAATCAAATCATGCTCCCTGGTTTTATCAAACTTTGAAAAAGTTACTTTCAAGGTCAGGAATGAGGGAATATTCTGCCCATTTTATTTTATGAGCAGACACAAAGATTAGGTTTGCTTTTTCCTTTTTAGTTCTCCTAACATTGAGTTGATTGATGGAAGGTAGAGGAAAGTAATAAACCTTTATTCACAGAACTACAAAACCCTCTCTGGCTGCCATCTCCTTCCCTCTCTGGAGATAGATGGGGCCATTGCTATTATGAAATATACAGCAGAGGGGTGTTTTTCCAGTAATCTCTCTGGTACTCATCTACATCTTGACTACTCCTTGATAAAGATATCATCCTCTAGATAGAACCTGTCATCAAACAAGCAGGCCACATATATGTTTAACTATTTCGGTTCTTAAAGAGAATAGCAGCTTATCATGAAAAATTGACTGCTCCTTTCAGGACAATGATTTTACAGCCTTAGAGAAGCAGCATCCTAGGCAGAAATTTCAGAAATAGATTGGTCATAATGTTGTATGTCACAGTACTTTCCTGTTCTTTATTTCAGCAAGTAACCATTGGCCAGGGCCCGGTTGACCAAGAAGGAAGCCCTACATTTAGGCAAGCAAGGTAACTCTCTGTGCAGTCTGATGCTACAGTAAGAGCCTCAGAGTCCGAGTACAGTATTCCTGCTGGCTCAGTTAGCTCTTGCTGCTGTCCAAGCCTTTCTAAATTTTAGTGGCTTAAAGTAACAAATGTTTATTGTTTCTCACTCTTCTGTGGGCTGTCTGGGCAGTTCTTCTTGTCTGGGCTGCTTCCCTGATCTCTGCTGAGCTTGCTATGTGTCTCTGGTCAGCTGGTGGCTCAGCCAGGCATGGATGGACTAGGATGGACTCACTCAAGTATCTCGCAATTTGCTTAGCATCAGCTGGGGCAATGCGGATGACTTCGCCATGTGTCTCTCATCATCCAGCAGGATAGTTCAGGCTCATTCACATGGTGGTCTTAGGGTTCCAAGTGCAGTAAGACAGGGAGGCCTAGTACGTAGGCTTTCAAGCCTCTGCTTAGGTTGGATTCACTGTGTGTCACCTTGGAAGGCCGTCCAAGCAAGCAACTGAAAAGATCAACAGCATGCTGGGAGAGGGGAAACTCCACCTGCGTCGTACTTGTCTGGAAATAGGATGATGGGGAGGACAGGATGCCTACTTCCTGAGGAGTGGGCCGTTGAGTGAGTGAGAAAGGAAACACAAATGGTCCAGGCTGGAGAGGGCAGGCCTGGGAGGGATTCTTCTCTGGCCTCTGCTCCTTCCTCCCTTCATTCATAGGCTTAGGTTTGTCAAGGTTACATCAAAGTTCTATTTCCTGGAAAAGTGGTCAGTGTATTTTATTTTATTTTATTTTATTTTTTTTTTTGAGACAGAGTCTCATTCTTGTTTTGCCTGGGCTAGAGTGAGTGCCGTGGCATCAGCCTAGCTCACAGCAACCTCAAACTCCTGGGCTTAAGCAATCCTTCTGCCTCAGCCTCCCGAGTAGCTGGGACTACAGGCATGTGCTACCATGCCCGGCTAATTTTTTCTCTATATATATTTTTTGTTGTCCAGATAATTTCTTTCTATTTTTAGTAGAGACAGGGTCTCGCTCTTGCTCAGGCTGGTCTCGAACTCCTGAGCTCAAACAATCCGCCCACCTCGGCCTCCCAGAGAGCTAGGATTACAGGCGTGAGCCACCGCGCCTGGCCAGTGTATTTTAAAAATTAGATAACTACACACAAAAACTTCATTTTAAAAGAGTAGTTTTAACATTTTATTTGGAATTATTAATAATTCCAAACATACAGAAGAATTGCAAGAATATGAATTGTACATAGACTGACTGATCCTTTTTATAGAGTCATCTGTTGCTAACATTATACCCTATTTGCTTTATCATTTGTAATCTTGTTCTCGCTCTCTCTCTCTCTGTCGTGTGTGTGTGTGTGTGTGTGTGTGTGTGATATATATGTATTTGAGAGCAAATTTCAATTGTATACCTCTTGGTTCTGTACCCTAAATACTTCTCATATATTTTCAAAGTATAAGGATCTTCTCAAAAAGTGGTACCTTTAAATTCGGAAAACAAACATTAAAGAAGGGCCCCTCGGTCTAGTCACAGGAGTTCCAGAACTGTACAACACAGTGCTCAGCTGGGCAAGCCCTCTCCTATATGCTCTGCCTTCTTCTCTCCAGCCATAGCAGCCTCCCTATATCCCCCTCTACAAGTGCAACATGGGGCGGGGCTGGGGGAGGAGAGAAGCAAGCAGTAGAAAGAGAGACAATGAGAGACAGGGCTTTTAGCCCCAAGAGAAGTGAGGAAGGGCAAGATATTATTTCTTCCAGGAAATGAAACAATGTTGGGGGGGAGGCAGAGAACATGTAATGTTGTTTTTTTTCTTTGTTTGTTTGTTCGCTTGTTTCAAACAGGAAAAAGAAGAAGAAAAACATTAGGATGAAAAGGAATGCATGGGGCTTTTGGAAGATGTGGAGAGACATCCCAAAGACACACATTTTTTACCTGTTTAATTTGCTTAAGACTGACTTTCAGGGGAGTGCTGGGAAGTCTTCAAAACCAGAGGCATCTCAGTGGTACACATTGAAACTATATATCTCTTTTCCTAAAAACATTCCAGGATCATTTTTCTCATATTGAATCAACTAGACACATGATGTAAAAAAGGCACTCTCCGGCTCGGAGCGTCTGACTGAGGCTTGCTGGCCTCTAGTGGCCAGGAAGGAAACTTCCAGCTCCTGGCTCCACCTGGCTTCCTAGTAACTTCAGTGAGAAGAGGGGCAGGGTGGGGAGAGCAGTTTACGCTAAGTGTCTAACCATTTTAAGGGCTCCTGGAGAATACTGGAGACTCTGCTTCTTTACCAAAACCTAGATAAGAAACTTTCATTGGCCCAGAACGAATTATGGAGGCAGCATTTAGGCCCAAACTCGACTCCTTTATTTCTAAGATGTGGATGATGATCTAAAGATAATGCTTTTCAGCTTCCCTAGTGAAAGGTACAAAAATAGATGACAGGCATGATATATTTGGAGCAGACTCTCACGAGCATCTGAGGATGAAAATCAAATAGAAATAACATATGACAAATAAGTTCATAAACTCTAAAGGAGTACATACATTCTGTATACAACATTACTTTTAGGAAAAAATCAGTAATCATGTGGCCTCTATAATAGGTTCTTGGACAACATTTGCAACTTCTCTAAGCTTCAGTTGGCTCCTCTGTATATAGAAATAATGGTATATCTCACGTGCATGGATTGCCGAAATTGCATGAATCAATAGGTAAAGTGTTTATTCTTTCACTGGACAGGACTGATGCTTATTAAAGATTTAATAAATTCAGCTGTTATTATTATTGTTATTATTATTCTCTAGGACATACAGTCCATTTTCCAGTTTTATGACAGACCAGGAGAATCTTTGCCTAAATTGGAATTCTTCTTCTTAGTTTATAAAGGCCTTTCAAGTACATGTTGATCCCATTTAATTAAGACAGTGCCTGAAATTCCTCATAAAGTGCTCGTCAAGTAGGTGGAGCGATAGTTCTCCTAAGCAGAAAGATGCATTCAGAAGTCTCTTGATATGAAGACACTACGGAAGGGATCTGAGTGGTGTTTGGGGAAGTTGACAAAATGGACTTTAGAGCCCTTCCAGGCTTGAAATTCTGCCTCTGCCTGCAAATTTGTGAGCAGAGATAAATTGCATAAAAGACCAGAGACACATCACAGCACAAAGCCATGGTTAACCCCATCCGTGCCCCACACTGGAAGGATCTCCATCCTCTTCTCCTCAGAGAGAGCCACTCTAGTCCTTCCCAGTCACACAGGGATGTTCCCGGAATGGTGAGGAGGCTGCCCGTGACTGCAGCGTCCTTCCCAGTGTCATCCTCATTCCAAAGGATTACCTTTGAGAAGGAGGCACATGTGCCAAAAATGCTTCCTGAATGGAAAAAAGGTTGCTGTCAAGCTAAAGTAAATCAAAATAGCAAGACTTTGTAGTACTGCTGGAAAAACTGAAATGCACCTCAGTAAAGAATTGATAGTAAAAACTGGCAACGATGATTTAGATGTCAATCTGATATTCTGCATAACACAAATAATACAAATTCTTAGCATTTTGGCAGAAAATAATACAAATAATATCACATAATTTGTCAATGTTATCTGACAGCTATAGAGTTAATAGAACTCTCTGATTAGTGTGCACAGGAAGAACCATATGTACATATATCAGGACATAGAATCCAAGTGCAGTTAATTCTACTTTATGGAAGGGTAGAATAACAAGTTGGTAAATTAACCGTAGTAAATAATTACAGACTATAAATCCCTAAGAAGAAGCCATCATTATAAATCAGCAATAGTTTGATACAGAAGACATTTATAGTTTGAAATAAAATACCAAAAATATAATATCAAAATAGCTCGTGTTTCTTGAGTACTTACTGAATACCAAATTCCATGCAAAGTGATTTTCACACATCATCTCATTTAATCCTTGAGACAGATAGTGTATTATCCCACTGTACAGATGAGGACACTGGGATTCTGTATGTTAGAAGTCCCATGTGGTCAGGAAAAAGATTTTGTTTCACATGACAGTTGGAGAGCTACAGGTTTCTTTGCTCTACGTGCTTCTAAGATCCGGAGGAAAGGAGGGAGGAAGGAAGGGACAGGGATATTTTAGATCAAGGTTTAGGATTCAGCTCTAAAAACTGTGACACTTGGATCTCCCAAATCTATTCTAAAATCTTTCAATGTGACACTAAATTTACAAAGTGCTTACTCGACAGAGAAGCCTTGAGGAGTATGAAGAAATTTGAGGGAGGTAAACATAAAAGGATATGGAATTTACCTGGAAATGAGGAATTTACTTTCAAGTTGAGTGGCTTGACTGGTGTGGGTGGCAACTGAGGTTGAGACCATGAGGAGTGATCACAGGTCAGCAAAAGCGAAGGGAACCGTTAGCCAGAACAAGCTGATTTCCCATGGCACCTAAGACCAGAAAGCCTTCTGAATTATTTGCACATGTAAGATATATCTATGTGCACATGCACAGTGCATTGAGGACTGGGTATACCTGGAACTGTTACAAATTCTCAAAGAATCTGGTACCCAAAAAGTGGTGGAGACTTTTCTGATCTGGTCAACCTGAGAGACCGGGGAAAGCAGGTGAGCAGTCATTTTCGCCACAAACTGAGTCCGCACAGACATTTTCTGACGTTTGAAAAAACCGTCAGTACTCAATTATGGAAACAATGCCAGTCACAGATGATTATAATCTTTTGGTGTACATGAAATTTTGGATTCCTACCCTGCTATTATACTTGCTTCTCTTGAACTTTGGATTTATGCCTGCAGAGTGGTAAATGTATTACTAGATGTTGGTTGTGATTGCTCTTGCCTCCTACTTTAACCAGGATTGGCAGTGTTCAGGGCCCCATCCTCCATTTCTCTGGTTAAGAGAGTGCTGATTCTATTGCAAGGTAGACCTCACGTGGACTCAGAGAATCATAGTTTGAGATAAGACCTTAAAGGCAATCAATCATTGTTTTCCAGATGAATAAACTGAGGCCCAGAATTGTCTAATGAAGCTAATTTGAGAGAGGACCAACAATTTACTTTTCTGCAATGCCATGCCTATCCCATTCCACCTCTCCTATTCAGTGTTTTCTAAAACACCCCTTATACCGTTGCACCAACCAATGGTTGTAGGAAGCTTTAGTGCCATTTTAGCGTTGTCAACACCCCATGTCAGTAGAAGAGATGCCCTTGGGAGGTGGCGATGACAGAAATCAATTAGCTGGAAGAAGGTGAATTGACAATTCAGTCATTTGGAAAACCATTTAATTTCACCTGCTACAAACTTTCAGATAAGAAGCGTATACACGATCACCAAAACAGAAGTACTGCTTAATATTTTTTCTAAGAGTGTTTAAATATTGCCACTTATTGGTGATTACCTCTTTGCAAATTTTTAAGAAAACAAATAAAATGATATACATTACTAGGATATTAAGTCATATCTTGTTATAAGGGATTTAAAATAAATTTCATATTTTAATCTGTCAGTTATGTTATTTCTCTCCAGTTTCTGAATATAATTAATTAAAACAGTAATGGGTCTGTGATCAAAATTTATATTAATAGTTAAATTATTAAAGTGCTGAGAGAAAATTACTTCCCAGAAAATACATTTTTATTAGCTAATTAAATAATTTTCCATTTTACACTAGGAGAGAAAAGGAAAGGTAGAAAATAAGTTTGAGGTTTCTAACATGAGCAACTCAGAGAATGAGTTTACATAATTAAAAATATCATAATGGTTATGGGAGATTATTTGCAAATAGGGCTGCAATTATTTCCTCTTTCTCTCCCTGCCCTTTAATGTTTCCCTTCCACGTCAACTCTGGGCTTGCCCATGTGACTTGCTTTGGTTAATGGGACAATAGCAAATGTGACACAAACAGAGACTCGAAAAGTGTTTGTGAGTTGGAGCTTGCCCTCTTTTGCTGCACTTGAGAATCCTATAATCACCACCATTGAATGAGCCCAGGCTGGCCTGCCAGATGATGAGAGGCACATGGCCAAGTCATCTCCTGCCTCACCTGACATGGAACCAACAGCCAGACGTGTGAATGAGGCCATCTGGGATGCCAACTTCAGCCAGGCTTGCCCAGACCAGAACAGCCAGCCAAATTATAAGAAATTACAAATATTTCTCTTTTTTTTAAAAAAATGTATCTTTTAAGCCACTAAGTTTTGGGGTGTTTTGTTATGTAGCCAAAGTTAATGTTATAAAACATATCACCCTGGCCAGGCGCGGTGGCTCACGCCTGTAATCCTAGTACTCTGGGAGGCCGAGGCGAGCGGATTGTTTGAGCTCAGGAGTTCGAAACCAGCCTGAGCAAGAGCGAGACCCCGTCTCTACTAAAAATACAAAAGAAATTAATCGGACAACTAAAAATAAATAGAAAAAATTAGCTGGGCACGATGGCACATGCCTGTAGTCCCAGCTACTCGAAAGGCTGAGGCAGAAGGATCGCTGGAGCCCAGGAGTCTGAGGTTGCTGTGAGCTAGGCTGACGCCACAGCACTCACTCTAGCCAGGGCAACAAAGCAAGACTCTGTCTCAAAAAAATAAAATAAAATAAAATAAAACATATCACCTTTAAACATTACATTTATAGAGAGAGAAAAAAGAGGAGATTAAATGATTTATTGCTCATTCCTCTATTTCATTCACAGTAAAACTTACTGAAAGAGTCATGTACACTCATTGTTTCTGCTTCTTTTCTCCTAAATATCTTCAGTCATCTCCAGTTAGATTTCTGTCTGCTCCTCTCCTGAGCCTACTGCTAGGACACCAACACCCCTGGCCTGCCAGTCTTACCTTTTTCAGTCTCCTTTCTGGCTTTGCCTCTTCTTTCTGGTTTCTCAAGATTGAGCTTCTGGGTCTTCTTCTGTATTTTACAGTATTTCCCTGCATAACTCATCATGTTCCATAGCTTTAAATGCTATCTGTACACTCATGACTGCCATATTTGTATTTCCAGCCCTTTCCTCTCTTTTGAACACCAGGTTCCCATAGCCAGCTACCCACTAGACATCTCCACATGGACATATACTAGGCTGCTCAAACTTAACACATCCAAAACAGGACTCTTGATGCCCTGCCCTGGACCCCAAACTTCCCTTCCCACAGCCTTCCTGGTATCAATTACTGGCATCTCTGATCATCCATTTGGCCAGACAAAAGGCTAGACATCATCCTCAGTTCTTTCCTTTCTCTCTCCCTTTAGGTGCAATTCATCAGCAAATTGTGTTAGTTCTACATCCAAAATATATCAGCTGTGCATCCTCTTCTAACATATTAGTTCAAAACACCATCATTTCTTTTATAAGCTACTACGATACGCTCCTGAATAGATCATGCTTACACCATTTCTCTGCCATAGTCTCTTCTCCAGGAAGCAACCAAAATAATCATTTAAAAACACTCAACATATACTAGATCGTATTACCACCTTGCTTAAATCCTCCAATGGCTTTATATTGCACCACAAATAAAGTACAAATTCCTTACAGTATAATCTAGCCTCTACCATCCTCCTTGACCTTGTCTGACTTCCCTAGTAGAATGTGAATTTCATAATTTTGTTTGTTTTGCTTGATTTTTTATTTGTTGGCAATATCAATTCCACAAGTATTTTTTTTTTTTTTTGAGACAAGGTCTTGCTCTGTCACCTGGGCTAAAGTGCAGTGACATCATCATAGCTCACTGCAACTGCAAGTTTCTGGGCTCAAGCAATCCTCCTGCCTCAGTCTTCCGAGAAGCTGGGACTACAGGTATGCGCCACCACGCCTGGCTAATTTTTCTATGTTTTGTAGAGACAAGGTCTTGCTTTTCCTCATGCTGGTCTCGAACTCCTGGCCTTAAGTGATCCTCCCGTCTCAGCCTCCCAAAGTGCTAGGATTACAGGTGTGAGCCAGCATGCCTGGCCTCAACAAGCATTTATTGAATGAACAATCATAAAATTAATAGATGACAGTGTCAGCACTTGTCTTCTTATAATTTTCTTATTTACACATTTTTATACATCAAAAATGTATGAAATACATATACCTTAAAAAATTGGTATATGTAAGTACCACCATCCTTGAAACTCTGTGTTGACTGTCATCTGTAGACTGATCAGTGGATGCCACCATAGAATTGGGTTCCCTAATCTCATAAAATAATGAAATCCTGTAGTGATAAAATAACAGTGGAAATTTCCAACATCTCCTACTTCTACAGATATTGCAAACAACAGATTCTTGCTAGCATCTTAGTATATAGTGATGAGAAGCACAGGATTTAGAATTGTGCTGGATACTTTCATTTGACCCTCCAACCTACTCTCCACCTATCTGTATTCTGTTCTGGGTCCCCAGAGGCTGAATTGTTTCTCTCATCTTCTGTCTTAAGGCTCAGTTCAGTCAATACAAGCATTAACAGGAGACTGGAATGCAGGAGGAGAAGAAGGACAGGGTATTTACTCCTCCCCTGCTGGGCTGTGGGTTGCCCATATATCCCTCCATCAAAGGCCAGAGATCTATCTAGTGGTTCATTTCATACAGCTACTCTAACCAGGTTCTGGTAACTCTTCCCTCCCTTTGCTCCTTCATGTTGTTGCTAGCTCTGAAGTATTGCACCATCCCTTCACTAGACCCTGCCCCTTTATTAACTCGCCTCAATTACCCAGTTGAATGTTTGAACTATAGTTTATGCTGGGACCCTGAATTATACAGTAATTGATACCAGAATTGGCCCCAAGACACAAAACCCTGAAGTGGAATTCTAGGATATGGTGGATCACATATTTTAGGAGTTCACAGATAACTTCCTTGCCAAGAGAAAATGGGACATTGGTAATCCATGTAGATTCAATGACATGGCAATAACTCAAATTGTCATATGGTGCAGGTAGATGGCAAAGTTTGGTTACAGTAAATGGCTATGGAGTTTGGTCACCATGCAATGATGTGATTATAGAGATTGTGGGGCCAGCTGATATTTATAATTACCCTAGAAAGAGTATGAGGGAGGAGGGAAAAAATTGAAAGCTTGATTTTCAACTCAGGGCACAGATAAAAAATAAGAAAGCCTTGAAGGCAACTTAAATAATTGGTCATCTCCTGAAGTTGTGGAGCACATATGGTTGAGGACCAAGCTCATAAACTACTAAATGAGATCTTGAGAAATAGAATAGGTACATTTGGAGAGACACAGACAATACTGAGAACTTTGAACTCCAAGTCTCCCCCAAACTTCCCTCACTGGAGAAGGCAGACCCTCAAGACTGTCTTTTGATCAGATGATGATTCCAATCACAGATGTGGTTTTGGTTCTGATACCTTTGTAAGACCACATGAGTAGAACTTCTGGCACCTCAATTTTAGCTAACTTTTAACTGCTTAAAAGCTTTTCAATGATCACACCTGTTGTGATCATTGTAGTTGTAGAATCTCACCAAAGAGTATCATCAGGAGTCTAGGGTGCATGTATATGAGAAGATTTTAAGGGTGAAGACTGTTGTAGCTCAGGTGATAGCATTTTGACCCAAATCCAACTCACAATGGGTCCAGCAGGACCACGGGCACATCCTGCGGTCATTTCTCCAGTCTCAGAATAGATACACTTGGTAACTCAAAGAATTTTCACTCTGGTTTCCTGACACATGAAGTTGGGGCTAATATAGAAGGGAGGACCAAATGAAAGTTCTGGAAATATTCCCCAGACCTCACCAAAATGGTAAACCAGAAACAATGCTGCATCCCTTGGAGAATTATAGAGACCAAGTGCCACCATAAAAGACTTACAGATGTAAGGGTGGTGATTTCTATCATACTGCCATTTGACTTGACAGTTTGGCCAGTGCAAGGGCTAGATAGATCTTGGAAAATGACTGTAGATAATCACAGACTTAATAAGATAATGATTCCAATCACAGCTGTTGTTCTGGACATACTAATTTTATAGGAGCAAATAAATAGAACCTCTGACACGTGGTTTGTAGCTACTGACCTAACGAAAATTGTTTAACCTGTTCCTATCAGCAGAGATAATCGGAAGCCATTTGCCTTCACATAAAGGGATGGCAGTATACCTGAGTATACTCAGGGCTATGTCAGCTCTCTTGTTCTCTGCCATAATGAAGTCTGGAAAGCCCTTCATCATCTTGATTTCCCACAGAATATCATACTGACACAGTATAATTATGACATGATCGTAATTGTGCTCAGTGAATAGGAAGTAGACACAGCAAGTAAGCAAGTAAGGTATATGCATGTCACAGGATGAGAGATAAACACCAAGAAGATTCAGGGATCTGCTGCATCACTTAAATTTCTAGGGGTCCAGAGGTCTGGAACATGTTGGGATACCACCTCTAAATGAGATAAGCTGCTTCTCCTTACACAGCCTATCACAATCAAGGAAGCACAATGATTTTGGAGTCAATACAGACTATATTTGGTCATGCTTCTTGAACATATTAAGTAGGGCCTGGAACAAGAGAAGACTCTATGGTAAGTCCAGGCTGTAGTGCTAGCTGTCCTGCCACTTGGGCCCTATCTCTCAGCAGACCAATATCAAAAGTATCTGAGAACAGGCAGTGGACATGCATGGAGCCTCTGACAGACCTCAAAGGGAGAATCTTCTACCAATAATTCTCCATTTGAAAAGCAATACTTGGCTTGTTAAGAGGCCCTGGTAGAAAACTGCAAGCCTGTCCAAAGTAATTGCCCACCATGAACTAGGTATTATCTTATCTACATTGTCATAAAACTGGATTACACAGCAGCATTCCATTGCAAAATAGAAATGGCATATACAATATTTGGCCCAAGCAAGTCCAGAAAAGGCATAAACAAACTGCTGAAGTTGGTGATTCATACTCCCATGGTACCTGCTCATACTGCTTTGCCATATTGCCTTTAATCTACACTTATGGCCATATAGGAAGTTCCCTTTGACCAGATAATGGAGGAGGTAAAAGTTCAGACCTGGTTTACAGCTAGAGCTGCATAGCATGCTAGCACCAGCTAGAAGTCAATAGTCATTACAATATACAGCCCTATATACTAGTGGCCTTGAAAGACATTGGTGAAGGATAATCCTCCCAGAGGCCACAACTTCAGATTATAAATCTGGTTGTCCACTTCCTTTAGTAGGAGAGATGGCTTAAGATAGGTAAGGATCTACAGTCATTCAAGGTGACTGACTAAGAAGTTGGCTGGCTGTTCAGAGACTCAGAAAGAATAAGATTGAAAAGCTGATGACAAAGAGGACAAGGGAGAGGGATATGAATGGTTTTCTTGGAATGGAAAGAAAGTTTGAAAATATTTATTTCCCTATAAATGTGCATTAGAGGTCATTGACTTCAGAAGTGGGCCCAGTAATTCAGTACACAAGGTAACTAGTCCTATGGATGTTTGTCGACCACCTTCTTCTTAAGGACTAGAAATGGTTACAGCTTTCAACTTTGTTAACCCTAGGGTTTTGTGCCATTGTTGGACTTCATAAACCCTGATCTAACCAAAACATACTGGTGGGAAGGATATTGGTTATCCTGTCCACAACTTCTTAAACATTCCTCAATTCTCTAGTTTAAACATGCCATCCGTTTTTTACAGGGAACTTGACTGATATAAAATGCAATTAAACTTTTAAAAATCCTTTCAGCTACTCACAAGCTCTCTAAACCTTGGGTTACTCTTTGGGAAATGAACACACCTTATTCACTGCATTATGTAGATTCAGCGTTGAATGCATAGTTCCTGATAGGTAGCTAATACCCAGAAAGTGATAGTGGTTATTATTATTAATCTTACTAAACTAAACCAAAGCAAATCTGAAAGAAATTTGCCAGGTTAATTGGATATGTAATGTATCTTTAAGAAGTACCATCATCAATTAATTGTAATAGTCACCAACACTTGCTAAATACTTTGTGCATGTTGAGCATTCTTGTAATAATCTTACAGGCTTTATCTCATTTACTCTTCATATCAGATATACAAGGGGACACTATTGTGATCCCCATTTTACATATGAGGTTAAGTAATTTGCCCAAAATGATACTGCTTGTAAATAGCAAAGCTGGGATTCAAATCCAAGTCTGCCTAACACCAGAGTGCAAGCGATAACCACTATGTTATACTGCCTTCACATGAGTTCAAAATAGTAATACACATTGACAAACCCACCGATGTACATGTATCTACTGTATTGTAACCCGTTTATAAACCTCCCAGATTTGCTCTATCAACACCTGCCTTCCAGATCCTCATCTGCCTCACCTCCTACTACTCTCAGTCCTTCTATTTGCTCCAGGATGAGGACCAGGTTACGGTACAACCTCCATTCTGCCCTTTGCAATGGGAGCCACAGGGCTCCAGTGCCCGGAAGCCTTAATTAACCAGACAGACTCACAGCGGTTATGGTTTCTCCCACCCCTCTCAGACTCAGAAGTACTGCAGCAGGAGGCATGTGATCTGGCTTCCCTAGCAGCTGTTCAGAAAGGCTAAGGTGACAGAGCCTAGACCTGCAGGGAGTTTAACACTCCATATGGGCTGGGCGCAGTGGCTCACACCTGTAATCCTAGCACTCTGGGAGGCTGAGGTGGGAGGATTTTTCAAGGTCAGAAGTTTGAAACCAGCCTGCACAAGAGCGAGACCCCTGTCTCTATTAAAAATAGAAAGAAATTAGGTAGACAACTAAAAGTAAAAAAACTAACTGGGCATGGTGGCACATGCCTGTAGTCCCAGCTACTCGGGAGGCTGAGGCAGGAGGATTACTTGAGTCCAGGAGTTTGAGGTTGCTGTGAGCTAGGCTGATGCCACAGCACTTGCCTGGAAAACAGAGTGAGATTCCGTCTCAAAAACAAACAAACAAACAAAAAAAGCCTTCAGCATGAGGCTTTGTCTTAACCTAGTCAAGGTGTGAGAGTTGTTGTTGCTATGGTTACCCTCAGTAAACCACAGGCTTCAAACTCCTCTAGTTATGTCTATCTAGTGTTCAGGGCGTGGGCTAGTTTGCCAGAGGTTACTTTCTCAACGTGTTCTCTTTTGACCTTGGGGTTTCCATTTGTGCTGCACCACAGAGAGTACTACAAGTCTCGTGCAACTTCCTAGTTCTATTCTACTGTTATTTTTACTTGTTGCTTATTGACCTCTGGTTCGGATCAGGAGATGGGAGCATTCTCAGGTGGTCCGATTAGGCAGATGCTGGGTTTTTACCAGTGCCCTAAAATAACTGTAATTGTTGCTGTTTCCCCTACAAATGTAGGCTTTTGTTCCAGAAGGAAGGTAGAAGAGATTGGTTGAGAAGAGTTTTAGCAGTGGCAGCTTGTCCCCTCTCCAGCCAGCAGCACGATGGAAGCTACCTGATCTTCCCTATGAGTGCCTGGTGGGGTTTGAGAAGAAAAATCCTGCAAGAGGATAAAATCTTCAAAGTAGCCCACACTTGGCTGTTAGCAATTCATTAAAAGCATTTAGCTGAATCCTCTTAGCAGCTTATATGGAATCCAGAAGTATTTGTCCCCTATTAGCAAATGTTCAAATCCCATATCTCTCTGCAGGAACATGACTTTCCTTGGATTTGGGGTTGTATAGTTGCCCTATAACCTCGGTTCTCTGACTGGTTCAAGAAAAGTCATTAATTTGCAGTTTGTCCAGATTTTCCTTGTGTGGATGAATGAGAGAAATTCTCTTTCTAGCTCTCTGCATCCCTAAGCAGAAACCGTAAGTCCTTATTGGAGGGTTTTAAGCAGTATAGCACAGTGATTGGATTTATATTAAAAGCTCACTGTGGCTATTATATGGAGAATGGACTGTAGAAGTCTGGAAAGAGGGCAAATGGAACAGTAGAGAAACAAGATAAGGCATTGTTGCATTTATTCACATAAAACATATTGGAAGCTTGACTTGGCTGCTAACAGTAGAAATGAGAAGAGATAGATATTTCAGAACATGTTCTTGAGGCACAGGAGAAAAGAATTGATGATTGGAGTGCATTAGTCAGGAGACTGAAACCACACCAGTAATTTGAACAGGGAAAATTTAACATAAATAAGTATTAACACGTAACTGGGGATTGACTATTAAGAGGGGTGAAACTAACGCTACAGGAATAGCAGATGAAGGAAGCAGCCACTGTCTCTAGGGCTGAGGGAGAGCAGCCAAGGAAGGGTCAAACTTGGAAGAGGGCACATTCTGGCCACCAAGGCCAAGATTCAGACCTTGTTGGAGAGGGTGTGGCTGTAGCCCACTGGAGAGCAGAGAAGCCCGCTGATGTGCTATGGCAAGATGCTATGACTTGGGATGGCAAGGAACAAACCAGTGTGTGGGTACTAGAGCAACTCACTGCAAAGCTGCCTGCTGGGGTACTGGTGAAACTCACTGAGAAGCTGCCTGCCATTATGCTGGCAAAACTCACTAGTTCTTAGATTTGTTGGTAAATTCTAGATAAATGTACCCACCCTTTGACCCAGTCATTCCATTTCAGGTATTTCCTCAAGAGAAATGAAAACACATGTGTACAAAGAGGCACGAAAGAACTTTCTGGGACGATGGAAATGTTCTATATCTTCATCACAGTGGTGTTTACACATGTATCATGTAATACATTTGTCAAAACTTACTGAGCTTTACACTTAAAATCAGCATCGCTAGAGGGCAGAGATATTGGAGATACAAGAAGAGAAAAGAAAGTGTGAAATTGTCATCTCAAATTTGGAAAGTGAATTTCCAAGGGAAATATAATAGGATTAGCTAGCAGTGCTGAAGGCATAGTAGAGATTTGTGATAACAAGGGCATAGATGAGTTGTATAATTTTCTTCAGCAAGGTTCAACTTCTCCAATACTGATGCAGAATGGAAGGATAGTTGGTTGTAGCCAGGATTAGAATTTTGAAGGGGAGCATGATTAATGGAGAGATACGAGGGGTTCAGCTATGTGGTTCTTCTGCTGGTCTTGCCTTATGCAGTCTCAGTGGCTCAGCTGGTGGCTGAGTTGGAATGGTGGCTCAGTTGGGACTGAATGGTTAAGATGGCCTCACACACATGTCTGGCAGTTAGTGTTGGCTGGGCCACATGTCTGTAGCTGACTGGCCCCGGCTTGTTCGCCTGAAAATTGGATTCAAAAAGCAGCGATAGAAAAGACAAGCCCCAATGCACAAGCACTTTACTGGCACCTGCTTGTGTCACATGTGTTAATGTCTCATTGACCAAAGGAAGTCATGTGGCCAAGCTCAGTGGCTATGGCATGGGGTTTGGGGACCTACACAAGGGCATGGACAGGGAGGTGTGGTATATGGAGGGCCATTAACTTAACGATCAACCACAAGATTAGGAGCAGCTCTTTCTTCCTACAGCCAGTAAACAACAGCTAAAAGCAAATAGAAAAGTGAACCAGCTATTCTCCTGGAAAAACATCATTTTCCTAAGATCATTATAACTTAGTCTAGGATGTCCACATTTTTTCTCAATGTCATGAAATTCTAAAGGCAATCAATTTGAAAAATACATGTGTCATAGAACACTTTGGGAAGAGAGAGGTCATACAATGAGATGATGATAGTGTTTAGGAGCTTCCAAAACTTGTTAACTTGGCCCTTCTGCTTTGAATGAGTATATTTGTAGACAGGAAATTGAGCCATATGACCTTTAATGTTCTTTTCCAGTACTGAGATTTTATGATAAACCATTTAGTAATCAATCTATTATGGCTCATTCTCTCTTGGCTGAGAAAATGCCCTTTTTTCTTACAAGCACATACACATACGCCTCTGCATAAAGCAGAGCTCTAAAACAAATGACAGTCTTGTTTCATAATATTTGTCTCCTGATAGAAGAAGATCAGCTCTTGAGTTATTGCCTCATTAGTGAAAATAAAAATCATTGGCAACTCCCAGAATTATTGGAATGGAAATATTGAAACTGGTTTATGAGAGCTATTTCTGACTTTCAATTTTCTTTGAACACCAGAAACTTAAATTCCTTAACCCCTATTCCTAGATTAAAGGGAAGACTGTAGAAGGAAATGCTAAAGGTTAGAGAAAAATGTAGGCATGGACAAAGAAGAAATAAGAAGTAATCATGATGTTCTGTGGTGATTAGAAAGGAAAATATAAATAATTTTCATTGTTCTCTAAAGAATTCTGTCTTACAGGAAAAATCCTCATTTCATATAACATCATGGAAAGAGAGCTTTGCTGACACAGAATTAGATCCCCAAGTATTTTTATTTGCTCTGCTGGCCCAGCAAGGCTTATGGGCAACTTATAATTGCCTGAGTGCCCAAAGGTTATGGATCAATCACTCAGACTGCCAGTCATGCCAAGTCACAAGCCTGGGAATAGTCAGAGAGGCTTGGGGTCTTTGTTCACGAAGGCAAATGGCTTATTGTTAGATTTGGAGGAAAAACAGAGTGAAAGGAAAATGCTATTGAGTGTACTTAGTGAGAAACATCATTTATATCTGACAGTAGCACATTTTTATTAATGAGGCCAGCAGGGAAAAGACAAGAGCAGGAAAACCCTTACAGCGAGAGCTCTGCTCAGCGAGCCAGCTCAGCTCTTGTGAAGTGGACCCAAAAGTCCATAGGGGAAAAAAGAATATTATATTTTAAAAATGCAGTGTGCAGTGTTTACTTTTATTTTAAGGGGAAAAATGTTCGAGTCAACCCCACCCACTGACTCGATCTCATATGCACAACTCATTTATTCTTGCTAGCTAAAATTTCTTGGTTACACACACCCAAATTCTTTTTCAACTGAGCTTATTTTTTCAATCATTAAAATATTTGACATCATCCTTTAACAAAAGGTAATTTCACCTTTGCCAGAAGTTAGTATTACAATGAATCATATGCAGTTGCCAGTATTCTGCTATTTTTGACCCTAAAATAGCAATTCCAAATTGATGAGCCTCATGCAGTACCTATAAGTAATTAGTATATGATAGGTTTGGTGTTTTACATTTGTGGAGAAAAGATAGATTATTCAGTAGATAATCCTAGTCCTGGAACCATTAGACAGGTATTTGGGAAAGAGAAAAGAGCCCTACATCAACCCATACATAAAAATAAATTTCAAATAGTACTATTTAGTGTTAAAAATGTAGAAAAATTAAGATAATTTGCATGAATGTTTACATAATTGGAGGCCATCATAAGCATTTCTTATCAAAAAGGAAAAGGGGAAAAGCCATGATAAAACCGAAAAAAGACTTTTCTTTTCTTTTTTTTTTTTTTTTTTGAGACAGGGTCTCACTTGTTGCCCGGGCTAGAGTCCCTTGGCGTCAGTCTAGCTCACAGCAACCTCAAACTCCTGGGCTCAAACAATCCTCCTGCCTCAGCCTCCCGAGTAGCTAGGAATACAGGCATGTGCCACCATGCCTGGCTAATTTTTT